>BJCG01001738.1:0-50205 GCA_005406145.1 Prunus yedoensis | reverse complement strand
CAACTCATAAATTTATTCAATATCATCATTGGAGGAGTATGTATGTCATCATTTGAATCACTGTTGTGGTACTCATACCAAAAATCTAGACTATTTTCACAAATCCTTTCACATTAACAATTATTAAAAAAACCCTCATTCTATAGTATCATAATAATATACGCAAACTCATACGTTACTGTTACGGGATAAGAGTAGTATAAATTTCATAATGTCATAAGTATTCATATAAATTTTTGTGTACTACACTAGCAAGTCATAGGTTCTTCAAGAGACCTAAATTTATGACATTTCTTTAAACAATTTGAATACGTGGCAAACGCTATTGAACTGAATTCGAATTCATAAACTCAATCAATATACTCACTTGAGGCAATTAGATCATTCCCATTTCATGAAAATTGAGAATAGACATTGAGCTTTAGACTCCTTAACTTCAAAGAGATTTTCTTTCAATAATTTATATAATGTATGACATTTTACATCTCTCTGAATTTTTTCTATGTATTCTTCAAAGATCGCTTATGGTGATATGATTAACTTCATAATCTTTTAGATTTTCATATAAATGCAAGTCTACATAAATATGCAGTGAACATGCTTCGTAAGAAACATGGATGCATCTACATAATATACAAGGAGAATATCATAAAAATTTCATGTCTTTACATGGATACATTTTGTCATATCCAGTGATTTTATTTCACTGCATCACAAAACACCAATTTGTAACCATACAATTTCATATCATTTGGTGTGCGAACTCTAGGTCAATTTCTTCCATGTTTTCCAAAATATTCAATTTTACTGGACTGCCTCTTCTAGTTTGGCAATCTTTCTTTACATAGTTGACAATCATAATAAAACGCCAATCAATATCATCATAGCCCTTTATAACTTTAGTACGTACTATATATAATAGTATCATTGATAATCATCAATTTATAAACCTACATTTCTCTTTATGCATGCATAAGATATAGACATTTTCATAGTCACTGGGTACTTGTGCCTCTTCAAGGGCTTTCATTGTTTTCTAATGGACTTATGTCTTCTTATAAGACTGTATCTCTTCTGAGATTAAATATAGGAAATGTCGATATTTCATATAGTATTATATTATTTGGGATATGTGTGCCTAATATAGTCTCAACTTCAAGTCATTAAGTGTGGAAACACATCGATTTATGTGTAGGTGCTTGTAGAAGAACAAGTACACTGAACGCGATCCAACACATGAGTTACAGCATGGAAGTCTTTACTCACATGTCAAGCTGGAACTCATAAATTGAAATGGTGCAAACTAATCCTTATACCTGAGGCATCATAGATGTTTTGTGGCTATGTTGTTAATTGTTCGCACCACTTGCAAAACCCAAGGGAGGTGTCGTATAGCAGTGTAGCTCGGAAGTCCGAGTGTCGTATCCACAGAGAGCAGTGTAAAGAAAATAACAGAGATGAAAAGAACAAGTATGATTGAGAGGTAGATTTATGCAAGATTTGATTTAGAGAAAATTTAATTGATTAAAATACTAAGGCATTGGGGTTCCACTTTTAACATAAGCATGCAACTCTTTTTAATTTGATCCACAAAATATTTTTCATTGTAGTTGTTCAAAATAATTAAAGCTCTTTTTAATTTCCTTTAGAAGTATTCTAAGCATAACTTGTACCATTGGCAACAAACTATCAAAAATAATCTTCATCAAAATTCTATTAATCTTTAGTAATTCTCTTCTCTTTTAAAAGCATGAAAGTTTTTACTACACAATGGGAAAAACATGATTGAACCCATGAAATAGATTATCAAACATTCATCAATTAATTAAAAAG
The DNA here is from genome assembly GCA_005406145.1 of Prunus yedoensis. Lineage (NCBI taxonomy): Eukaryota > Viridiplantae > Streptophyta > Magnoliopsida > Rosales > Rosaceae > Prunus > Prunus yedoensis. Next base: position 48,372 of record BJCG01001738.1, on the reverse strand, counting down.
AAAACTACAAATTCCATTTGAACAAAAACTACAAATTCACATTAAAGCTTAAGTTTGGATCAAACTAATAAAATTACACACTTATATTAAAAGCTTTCTCCCTAGCCTTAGCTAGGGAGTTAGTTCCCATAATAAAATAAACTAAAAACAGAAATTTAGAACTAGAAGAATTGGAGGAAGGAGAGAGAGCTCAAGAGTTGTGGAGCTTGGTGTGTTTTTCCATCTGCAGCAATGCTCTATTTATAGGAATGGGAGCTGCTCTTTGTTGCTTCAATTGTATTTTGCTATGAATAAACAAAATCCCACTGTTTTCCGCCAGCCCACAATCAGATAGACATACATTTGTTTATTATCTTCCAATTGCCTTTGTCTATACAATTCCCTCTATAGTGTTGCAGACTCCTCTTCTTTATTGGCTACGTCCCATTTTCTTATTCATTTGTTCAATCCATTAGCTTGCTTAAAAGCTTGGTGCGGCACTCCAAACTTTATTTTCAATATCTATTGGTTATTGCTTCTTAGTTGGGCAACACCTCAAGCAAGAGTTTGCTTATTTTTCTCTGGTGATGGCTGCACTTATGAAAGATGCACCTAAAAAAGAAATCATCATCAATTATGTAATGGGTATGTAAGCAAGTGAATAAGTGAAAAACATTCCTAATTAACTAAAATTGTAAGAAAATCAATTACTAACAAATATATTTAGGGATAATAAATATGATAATTTATGTGCTCATCAAATACCCCCAAACCTATAATTTGCTAGTCCTCGAGCAAACTAAAATTAAAAACTAAGCATAAATGAAAACTAACTAAGCCACTTTGCGTAGGATCTCGATTGCATTTAGCGTATGCAATAAGCCTTTAAACCCCTAGGTTGCCCTAGTGGACGAGTTATAGTCTCGTGAGGGTTTTCAGGGATGATACCCACAAACATCTGAAATTTTAAGTAACTCTCCTGCCAAATCATCATCAAGAATGTTAAAGCTCAAAAACCAAAATTCTCAATTCATGAACAAATTTAAAAGAGCGAACACAAATCCAAAACTTTAAGTTCTCCCAGTCTAAAGTCAAAGTCATTTATCACCATTAATAAACTTTTCATTTGCTTTCTTTGGTGTAAAGTGAACTAACACAGTTGAGAAGACAAAAATTCAATCTTAATCACCATCCTTGCTATCTTAGATTTTTAAAGAAATAAATATATACATGCTATTTTATTTTTTCATGTGGACTGTGCAATGTTTAGCTCCCTTAAGCTTTCTAATTAACCCATGTAGCAAGTGTTGGGCCAATGACTCTCAAACACAAAGGCTTTAAGGCATTAGGTGTTGAAACACCCCGATGAGCTTAATAACTCGAGTTAAAAAGGCTACAAAGCCAAACAAGTCACACATGCATTTTTTTAATTTTATTTTTAAGAACTTCACGGTTTGACGCGAACACTCACTACTGATTAGGCAAGAGGCCGGTTACTAAGTGAAAGTTCTCTTTTTTCTTTTCCTTTTTTTTTTCTTTTTTTTATTTATTTATTTATTTTTTTAAGACAACAAAGATAAATACAATCAATCTCAAACTCTATCTTCTCAAGCGCATTAGTGTGAGTGTGAATTTTTCAAAGCCTAGCTCATAAATCATTCATTAAGTAGAAATGAAAAAAAGACTAAAGACTGGATTAGTTATCGTATCGCTCAAGTGTTCTCAATTTTAAATCTGCATGAATATCAAATCTCAATTTAATGCAAATATATTTCGATGACAACAAGCATAGAGGTGGTTTTTTTTTTTTTTTTTTTTTTTTTTTAAATTTTTTTTTTTAGGAGAAAATTTTAGAAACAAATTGTGATAACTAATTCCACTCCCCCCCAACTTGAAGAAACATTGTCCTCAATGTGAGCATGCATAATACATTAAAGAGAGAAAATGATTATAATTGAGCAAAATAGAAGGATTAGGAAAAAGATCACCTGAAAAGAAAAACAGAAAGTCTTCAAAATATATCCTACAACTTGTTAGAATCCATAAAACATAAAAATAAAAAACACAAATAAATACCAAATACTAAACTAAAGACAGTTTGAAAATTCAATCCTGATAAACAGGATTCTCCAAGTGAATCATGTCATTCTGTAAAACAAAATTCTCCAAAAATGGTTTAAGACGTTGACCATTAACTTTAAAAACATTACCATTTTTTGGATCCTCAATCTCCACTGTTCCAAAAGGAAAAACTCTTGTGACCACATATGGACCTGTCCATCTGGAACGAAGTTTACCAGAAAAAATATGCAATCTCGAATTATATAAGAGAACTTTCTGTGATGGTTCAAAGTTTTTCCTCAAAATATTTTTATCATGAAAAACTTTCATTTTCTCTTTGTAAATTCGAGAGTTTTCATAAGCATCATTCCTTAATTCTGCCAACTCATTCAACTGAAGCTTCCTATTCGAACTTGCATCATTTAAACCAAAATTAAACATTTTAATTGCCCAATATGCCTTATGTTCAAGTTCAACTGGTAAATGACAAGCCTTACCGTAGACAAGTCTGTACGGTGACATCCCTATGGGGGATTTGTATGCTGTACGGTATGCCCATAAAGCATCAGTTAATCTCAAAGACCAATCTTTACGGTTAGGACTCACAGTTTTTTCCAAAATTTGTTTTATCTCCCGATTAGCAAGTTCAACTTGACCGCTTGTTTGTGGGTGATATGGGGTAGCGACTTTATGAGTGACACCATATTTTTTCATTAAAGCCTCAAAAGGTTTATTACAAAAGTGTTTTCCCCCATCACTTATAATAGCTCGAGGTGTTCCAAATCTTGCGAAAATGTTTTCTTTTAAAAACCGCAAAACAGTTTTATGATCATTATGTCGACAAGGAACAGCCTCTACCCATTTGGAAACATAATCAATACCGACCAAGATATAAAGATATCCAAAAGAAATAGGGAAAGGACCCATAAAATCAATGCCCCAACAATCAAATATTTCAATTACCAAAATTGGGTTCAAAGGCATCATGTTTCTACGGGTAATTGCCCCCAACTTTTGACAACGGTCACAAGTTCGACAAAAGAATTAGTGTCTTTAAAAAGCGTAGGCCAATAAAATCCACACTGCAAAATTTTTGCAGCGGTTTTCTTTACAGAAAAATGACCGCCACATGCTTCATTATGACAAAAAGAAATTACTGCATGGATTTCATTATCAGGTACACACCTCCTAATGATCTGATCAGGGCAATATTTAAACAGATATGGGTCATCCCAAAAGAAATTTTGAACCTCTGTAAGAAATTTCCTCTTGTCTTGAGCAGTCCAATCAGATGGAATTTTACCTGTAGCAAGAAAATTAACAATGTTAGCAAACCAAGGTAATTCTGAAATAGCAAATAATTGCTCATCTGGAAAAGAATCATTAATTGGCAATGTTTCAATGGAATCCTTAAAACTCAATCTAGACAAATGATCAGCCACTACATTTTCTACTCCCTTTTTGTCTTTGATTGTGATGTCAAATTCTTGAAGTAGTAGGATCCACCTAATCAGTCGAGCTTTAGCATCTTTCTTTTCAAAAAGGTATTTTAAAGCTGCATGGTCAGTGAAAATAACAATAGGTGATCCAACTATAAGCACGAAACTTATCCAAAGCAAATACCACAGCAAGGAGTTCTTTTTCAGTTGTAGAATAATTCATCTGAGCACTGTTCAAGGTTCTGCTTGCATAATGGATGACATGTGGCTTCTTATCCTTTCTTTGCCCCAAAACAGCTCCAACCGCAAAATCACTGGCATCACACATAATTTCAAAAGGTAAAGTCCAGTCAGGTGGTTGCATAATTGGAGCAGATGTGAGCATTTCAATTAATTTCTCAAAAGCCTTTTGACATGAATCAGACCACTCAAATATACTGTCTTTTAATAGGAGATTACACAAGGGTCTAGATATTGCACTAAAATTCTGAATAAATCTCCTATAAAAACCAGCATGACCTAAAAATGATCTGACATCTTTAACAGTTTTTGGAACTGGCAATTTTGAAATTAATTCAATTTTAGCTTTATCCACTTCAATTCCTTTAGATGAAACAATATGACCAAGAACAATTCCAGAAGAAACCATAAAATGACATTTCTCCCAATTTAAAACAAAGTTTTTCTCCTGGCATCGAACCAATACTTTTTCCAAATTACTCAAGCAATTATCAAAAGAATCACCGAAAACAGATATATCATCCATGAAAACTTCAAGAAATTTCTCAAATATCACTGAAAATACTGATCATGCATCTTTGAAAAGTAGCAGGAGCATTACATAATCCAAAAGGCATTCTACGAAAAGCAAAAGTACCAAAAGGACATGTAAAAGTAGTTTTTTCTTGATCTTCAATGGCAATTTCAATTTGATAATAACCTGAGTATCCATCTAGGAAACAATAAAATTCATGACCGGCTACCCTTTCTAAGATTTGATCAATAAAAGGTAAAGGGAAATGGTCTTTTCTAGTTGCAGAATTTAGCTTTCTATAATCAATGCACATGCGCCAACTTGAAACAACTCTAGTAGGTATCAATTCATTCTTATCATTTTTAACCACAGTTATGCCAGATTTCTTAGGTACAACTTGAGTAGGACTTACCCATTTACTATCAGAGATGGAATAAATAATACCTGCATCTATTAATTTCAACACCTCAGTTTTAACAACATCTTTCATGATTGGGTTTAACCTACGTTGTGCTTCCCTAGAAGACTTGGCTTCATCCTCTAAAAATATTTTATGAGTACAAACAAGAGGACTAATTCCCTTAATGTCAGCAAGAGTCCAACCAATGGCAATCTATGAGAATTCAACACATTAAGTAACTTACCTCTTGCAAAGAGTCAAGTTCAGAAGATATTACCACTGGAAAAGTGTTGTTGGACCCCAAGAATGCATGTTTAAGTCTGTGGGTAAAGGCTTCAATTCTAGATTAGGAACTTCCACATTTGATGGCAATGTTTTTCCTTCCGAGGTGGAAGCTTCTCAAATTTTGGTGTCCATTTATTAACCTGCAAGGATTTAAACAACGAATTAAGATAGCAATTTCGGATCCTCAAGTAATTCAGATTCTTTAGAATTCAATAAAAGAGCCTCTAGGGTTAGAAATACTAGTCTTCTCAAATTGATCCTGCACAAGAGCTTCAATCAAGTTCACCACTGCACATTCATCATCTTCATGAGGTCGCCTGAAAACATTAAAAATGTTAATTTCCAATGTCATGTTACCAAAACTGAGTTTCATTACCCCACTTCTGCAACTAATGTGTGCATCACATGTAGCAAGAAATGGACGTCCTAAAATGACAGGAATTTCATTTTCAGAATGCAAAACAGGTTGTGTATCCAAAACAACAAAGTCAACAGGGTAGTAAAATTTGTCCACTTGGACCAATACATCCTCAATTACCCCTCTCGGCACTCGTACAGAACGATCAGCAAGTTGCAACTTCATTGTTGTGGGCTTCAATTCACCAAGACCTAACTGCAAATATACTGAATATGGCAATAAATTTACACTAGCCCCCAAATCAAGCAAAGCACAATTGATGTAATTTTTTCCAATTACACATGAAGAGTGGGACTTCCTGGATCTTTGTATTTAGGAGGGACCTTATGTGCAAACAATGCACTCAACATGTTCAGTCAAAAATGCAGTTTTCTTCACCTGATGCTTTCTTTTAAAATGCACAGATCTTTTAAAAATTTAGCATAAGAAGGGATCTGTTTAATAGCATCTAACAGAGGAATATTAACTTTGACTTCTTTAAAAACATCCAAAATTTCAGAATTTTGATTCAATTTCTTTGGAGGATTTAAAGCCTGGGGAAAAGGAGCAGGAAAATGATATTCATTTGATTCACTCAATTTGGACTTGTTTAGTTCATCATTATTCTTAGATTTTTCAACTTCCTTTGGTGAGGTGTGTTATCAATTATTTTACCACTTCTAAGAGCAATGACAGACTTAGCATGTTCAATTGAGGTTTCACATGAATTAACATTCCTTGGACTTGGTTGAGTTTGGGAAGGAAATTTTCATTTTTCATTTATTGCAAAAGAATTTGTCAATTTAGAAAATTTGGCTTTTAATTTCTTTATTTTCTTCAACCATTTGACCAAACAAGGTATCATACCTTTGATTTTGCTTCTGCTGTTCCTGCATAAATGCTTGAAGAGTATCGCTCAGAGAAGGTCTAGCATTAAATGTATTAGTTGCAGGAAACTGATGATTGAAAGAATTTCTATCACTTACATAAGGTTGGACTCATTGCTCCAACGAAAGTTTGGATGGTTTCTTGGTTGCTGGATTGTAAGTGTTGGAAAAAGGAGAATACTGTTGTTTGAAGTTTCCAACAGCAGCACAACGCTCCTCATAAGCTCCTTCATTTCCTGAAAAATTGGGCAATTTTTAACAGTATGACCAATCTCATAACAAGAATCACATACTTGATTAACATCAGCTTGAAAAACAGGTTGAGGCAAATTTGATTTTTCCGTTTTCAAAGCAGCTATCTCTTTAGTCAAAACCTCAAATTTTAATTTCCAATCATCTTCTTCTTTTAATTGATAAATTCCTTTATTAGTAGAAGATGTGGCAATTCTTGACCGATCAGTGGTCTCAACTGGACTGGGGACAGTCCATTGATGAGCTTTTCAGCAATTTCATCCAAAAATTCTAGGGCATCATCAGGGGTCTTTTTGCATAAAATTTCCATTACACATAGACTCAACAAATTGGCGATCATGAGGGAGAAGTCCCTCATAGATATAACTAGCAAGACGCCAGTTTTCAAAGCCATGGTGTGGGCACAAATTCAAAAGCTCTTTAAATTTTCCCAAGTTTGGTACAAAGTTTCATTTTCTTTTTGAGAGAAATTTGAGATTCTTTTCTTAAGAGCAATTGTCTTGTGATTTGGAAAATATTTGTTAAAAAATGCTTGAGTCATTTCCCCCCAAGAACCTATGGAGCTAGCCCTTAATGAATACAACCACTTTTAGCCTTTTCTTTTAAGGAAAAGGAAAAAATTTTAACCTTATGAAATTAATCCTATCAAGTTGAACATTGTAAAAAGTGCCAATTGCTTCTTCAAATTCTCTAACATGCACATAAGGATTTTCACTTTCCATGCCATGAAAAATAGGTAGTAATTGAATCATTCCAGGTTTAAAATCATAATTTGGCATGTTAGGTGGAAACATGATGCAAGATGGATTTGGTGCACGAATAGGATGCAAAAATGTCTCCAAAGTTCTAGGTGCAACTACTTCTTCTCTCATTTCATTGTTCAAAATCTGAGCATTAACCACATGTTCATTATTCAAAATTTCTTGTTCATCATTCACAATTACTGCCATGCTTCAGATTTGTTGGATATTTCAGTTGAAGAAGTTGACGCAGAATGTTCTAAATTAACAGTTTCAGACTTTTTGATAAACCTTCCTAGATGATCTCTAGGTCGCATAAAGTAATAAATAAATAAACACAAAACAAAAACAAAAACAAAATAAACAAAAAAAACAAAACAAACAAAAAAAATTTAACAATAAGATGAAAGTTGGAAAGAGTGTTACCATATGTGAAGAATTTCACATAACCAGCAAACCTCTGACCAAGGTGATCTCTGTACTCTTTGACCAGCCGCTCCCCGGCAACGGCGCCAATTTGTTCGCACCACTTGCAAAACCCAAGGGAGGTGTCGTATAGCAGTGTAGCTCGGAAGTCCGAGTGTCGTATCCACAGAGAGCAGTGTAAAGAAAATAACAGAGATGAAAAAGAACAAGTATGATTGAGAGGTAGATTTATGCAAGATTTGATTTAGAGAAAATTTAATTGATTAAAAATACTAAGGCATTGGGGTTCCACTTTTAACATAAGCATGCAACTCTTATTAATTTGATCCACAAAATATTTTTCATTGTAGTTGTTCAAAATAATTAAAGCTCTTTTTAATTTCCTTTAGAAGTATTCTAAGCATAACTTGTATCATTGGCAACAAACTATCAAAAAATAATCTTCATCAAAATTCTATTAATCTTTAGTAATTCTCTTCTCTTTAAAAAGCATGAAGTTTTTACTACACAATGGGAAAAACATGATTGAACCCATGAAATAGATTATCAAACATTCATCAATTAATTAAAAAGAAAACTACAAATTCCATTTGAACAAAAACTACAAATTCACATTAAAGCTTAAGTTTGGATCAAACTAATAAAAATTACACACTTATATTAAAAGCTTTCTCCCTAGCCTTAGCTAGGGAGTTAGTTCCCCATAATAAAATAAAACTAAAAACAGAAATTTAGAACTAGAAGAATTGGAGGAAGGAGAGAGAGCTCAAGAGTTGTGGAGCTTGGTGTGTTTTTCCATCTGCAGCAATGCTCTATTTATAGGAATGGGAGCTGCTCTTTGTTGCTTCAATTGTATTTTGCCATGAATAAACAAAATCCCACTGTTTTCCGCCAGCCCACAATCAGATAGACATACAGTTGTTTATTATCTTCCAATTGCCTTTGTCTATACAATTCCCTCTATAGTGTTGCAGACTCCTCTTCTTTATTGGCTACGTCCCATTTTCTTATTCATTTGTTCAATCCATTAGCTTGCTTAAAAGCTTGGTGCGGCACTCCAAACTTTATTTTCAATATCTATTGGTTATTACTTCTTAGTTGGGCAACACCTCAAGCAAGAGTTTGCTTATTTTTCTCTGGTGATGGCTGCACTTATGAAGATGCACCTAAAAAAGAAATCATCATCAATTATGTAATGGGTATGTAAGCAAGTGAATAAGTGAAAAACATTCCTAATTAACTAAAATTGTAAGAAAATCAATTACTAACAAATATATTTAGGGATAATAAATATGATAATTTATGTGCTCATCATTAATCTTTGAGGGCACTATAAGGTCATGCTAAATTAGGCATAACTTAAAGGTGCTCATTAAAATTCTCAATAGAGTCATGGATGCAAATGAATGTACAACAAAGAATCTTTACTCTCAGTAAGGAGAGAGAATACTCCAAGATATATTGGTCAAATCTCTGCGCAGACTTGAAAGAAGAAGTCTTCAAATCTTACTAGGATAATCATAAAAAAGGAATGATTCACATTAGGATATTGACAATCGAATTTCATGGTCTAATAATGTGAATAAGGAGTATTGACATAAGAGAAAGATTCAATTGCACGGTCAATTCCAATTTGAATAAGTTCTTTCACAACGTTTCATTTAGCTCGGATAACTGTAACTTGCTGCTAGGTTACAACCATGGTTTGTGGATGTCCTAAAAAGATTTCAATTAACCTTTATTATAGGAAAAATTTAATTGTGGAATTTAATTCATATATCATCACTAAGGAGTTGAGTCAACCACACTACCTTGCTAAAGGGAACCTACGGATCTGCACACCAAAAATGTGATTAGAGGTACAAATGAGGAGACACAAGTCAATAGTTGATAATCAAATGTCAAAGTCAATGTTCAAAAGTCAACATGTTGACCAGAGCAATTGACCAAAGTCGAATAGTTCGACCGTGTCAATTAAGTAAGACTATAATTATAATTTAATAGTTAAATTATAATTAAAAGATTAATTATGAAATAAATATTGACATATAGAAATATTGGATTGGGCTTTTAAATATGATTTAAAAGGAAATAGACAAAGTAGTCCAAAAGGCTATTGGGCCCAAGGGATAAGTGGCATAAGATGACATGACCCATGACCCAAATGAAGCCCAAATACCCCCAATTGCCTTTTGTGTTGTCCTATATAAGAGCATCCACAATGAAAGGGTGTATAATAAGGTGTATGTTAAATATACACTATTTGTGATCGGAATCACCCGCAATGGAGAGGTGTAAATGAGTGTAAATTTGCATCACCACCATGAGATGCAAATTTATATGCACATATACATCTTTTTTTACTCTCTTGCAGGTAGGACATACAGCAGAAAATGTAAAAGAAATCAATTATACATCTTCATATTTACATCTTCCCATTGGAGCAAAAGTCACATTTACAACCCCCGAAGGTGTAAATGGGATGTAAAAGTGACTTTACAACCCCTGAAAATACACCCTCCCACTGTGGATGCTCTAAGCTAAGTGTTGGAGAAAACCTAGTTAGGGTTTTTGGTTTCCTACTTTAGTTGATGAGTGATCATCTTTGTTTCTTATCTTCCATAAACCAAACATTGGTTCAATCAAGAAGTAGACTAGCATCCATACTTCTTGATTCCATTCGCTTCATCTCTAGGAGCATTTGGTGTAGTGAGGTAGATGACTCCAATCTTGGAGCCTTAAGGTGAAGGAGTCAAAATCAAGAGAAACAAAAGGCCTTTCCAACAAGGGTGTTCATTCTTGAGAAATCAAGAAAAGATCATTAAGGGTAAAAGATCTATTCCCTTGTTCCTTTTTCTATTTGTGTTCAAAGAAACTAGGGTAAGATACTTTGTTTTAAAATGAAAAAGGTTTAGCTCAACTAGTATAAACAAAATGAATCCCGCCATTTAGAATGTTTTTGTTGTATAGGTTATGGCTAAAGTTCATTTCCTAAGCATTAGTGATCAATGCATAATTCTGTATCATTTTGTAATACTCTACCCTATTATTTGGTTATGTTTTTAGGTAAAACTTGTGCTTTTAATCCATTTTGTGTTTGTTATTCAGTTCATTGAGCTCTAGGTATCAAGTGAGGCATTTGAAGCAAAATGGTGCAAAAACGTGCAAAAACTGGAGACTGAGTTAGAAATTCATTTCGGACTTATCTTCTTCATCTGAGCCTGGATTGGGCCAATTCTTTGTGGTTGGATCAGAGACATTCATAACTTCGAAATGGACATCTTAAAGTCATCATTTGATTCAGCTAAGGCCGAATTCGTAAGCCCAAGAAGTTGTTCATCATGCTGACAGGAAGATGAGCTCATTGCATGCTTGGTCATGGTGAGCTAGGCATGAGCTATTGGTTTCTGAATGGAGCTTGGTCATGCTGACATGATGATGAGCTATGGCTGCTGGTGGGATTTATTAGTGAAGTGCAACAACCAATTTCTGATTTTCTAATACAAGTGTTTGTATGTATTAGCCATATTCAATTCAAATTTCTTATTCCCTCTCCCTATAAATACCACTTCCATTCCAAACACTTTCATCATCATATCTTGGGATTCACAATCCCTCTCTTCCAATTCCTAGCAGACCACTCATCCCAGCACAATCCCCTCTCAAACATTCATCACCACAGCCTCATACACATTTCCTAAACATAATACATACAATCCACACCATCTACACCACTCTTCATCTCTTGCTGCAGCATACATGGTGGAAGCTGTGAGAAGCTCTACAACAACATAATTCGTTCTTCACGGGTTTTTCTTACTCTCTCCATGTTTATTATGATTCAAATGCATTTTCCATTAATGGAGTGTAACTAATTACCATAGCTAGGGTTTCAATGTAACCTGACAAGACAATTTCATGTTTCAAGTTAATGTTACCCTTGTTGATTACTTCTAATTTTCTGGTCTCATTCACTTGTTCTTAGTTGAATCTTTATGCATGTTTAAATAACTGGCCACTATGAACACATGGATGTTGGTTATCTAGTTCAAAGTTTACATAAACACCATATGACTCTTGAATCGATTAGTGAATGAGTGGGTAATGCATTTAGGACAAACACCATGTTTAAATGTTTACTTGGTTCCTTTGTGTTCTTCTTAAGCTTAATGGATTCAGATTCATAGCTTAGACTAAACACCATAGCTAAGTTGTGTTTCCTGAGTACATGATTAAAACCAAACACCATATGGATAATCATACATAAGAAAGAACGAACTCCAGAAATTGTAATCAATTTAGGTGATTATTAACTTGTTTGCTTGAAATTGGATTGTCATGGTGAAGTTTGAAACCCTAGTGCTTGTCTCCTTTGTCTCTAAATTTTCTAAACATCTACTTGCTGATCACTTGCTATTTTGCATTCCCTTTTAGTAGTTTTCAGTCACTTGCTATTTGCTTCCCTTTTTGTAGTTGTTACTCCAAACAAACTCATCACAACCTATTTAAATTCTGTTTAGTCTTAGGATTATTTGTGAGTCTAAGTAGTAGTAATAAGTGTCTTTCATCCAGTCTCTGTGGAACGACCTCGTGCTTGCATTCCTATACTAATAATTGGTTCGTGCACTTGCGAGAAATAGATAGAGTAAAATATGTCCAACAATTATATACATGTTTCCTTTAATTTTAAGGGCAATCTGGTCCTTTCTACCCAATCCTCTTCAGCCTCCTCCAAAATGGTGGGTGTTGTCACTTCCGCAGCCCAAGGACCCCTTGCGCCTGAATCCAACTTCAGGGTCCTCAATGCTGGGAAGATCTTGAGCCCAGGACTAGGTTGGGATAATTTAAACTGAGACCCATTGTTTTAAATTGATGGCATGTTTACTAATCCGTAATTGGATTAGGAGGAATTGAATTGAGGATAATTAGATACCGGATTCCTAATGAAGTTGTTTACTAAACCATATGGATTGAGGAGAGTTAGATTCTGGATTCTTATTAATGTTGTTTACTAAACCATATGGAATTGGGGTAGGAGTGGTTCTAATTATTAAAATGTCCTTGTTGTTGGGTTAAATTAGATGCATATTTGGAATTTTGAAAATTGTTTGAGGGTATAATTGTAGAAAAGATGAATTCCTAATGGAATCCCACCTCCCACCCTAGAATTGAATTCCTCCAAAATTAGAAATTCAATTCCTAATTTTGTGTGGGGGCCCTTTTTACTTTTCAATTCCTTGATATGAAGTAAATGCAGGAATCCTCCATAGGTGAAATTCAATTCCTGATTAGTAAACACACCATGAGATTTGAATATAGGAGTGTGGGGCAGGGTCAGAAGAAAGAATCAGCTATATAGGTTGGGTTGAGATTTCTTTTTTATTTTCTAATTCTTTAGTTTTTAATGACATGAACCTTCCAGTCACGATGCTTCTTCTTCATTGCATGCTTCTTTCGAAAGGCCGTGAGAGCACATTAGATCTTTCTTCTTCGCTACAGGTTAGAAGCCATTTGAGGGAGGGAGGGGAACAGATCTTGCAATGGCTGGGGTTTTTTTTCCTTTCCATTTTGTTGATTCTTTCTTAAATTTTCAAAATATACTTCATATTTTAAAGGGGTTCACTTTTTATTTTGCTTTAAAATTATGAATTTGTCCTTATTATTGACGGACAAGTATATGAAATTTAAAAACTTTACGGTAAATGTGAAATTGGATATTTATTATGAGTTTGAGGACTAAATTGGCTAACAAAATAATTCAGAAAGCTAAATTTAAGGAGTCAAAACGACTGAAAATCCTTCATAAAAAAAACATCTCACTTTTGATGAAAAAGACAAATATGATAGTTAGTTAATATATCATTACCCAAAAAAGAATGATATTTGAAGTTTGGATCCCGTTCTATGATATCTAACCCCGGAAGCATACAAAAAGACTAGGAAGAAAGAAAGCCACCTGAGTCTTTTGACCCCTCCTAATTAATTTCCCATTCATCTAAATCCAAATTAAACAACAAAAAATCACACACAAAAGCCTCTCTCTCTCTCTCTCTCTCTCTCTCTCTCTCTCTCTCTCTCTCTCTCCTCCCAAAATTCGAATCCGCATCCACCGCCAAACCCTATTTTCTGTCTCTCTCTCTGTATCTCTCTTCCCTCTGGTTCTGGCTAGCTGAGCCTGAGACTAAGCTGCTGCAAATACAAGAAGCACACGAGAATACATATAAGAAGCACGAAAATGAGGAGGGGAGCTAAGAGGAAGGCGAGCCAGAAGGAGGCGGAGAACCACAAAGAATCGAGCAAAGCTGCCAACAGCAGTAAAGCCACAAGGACTCGGACGACGAAGAGGGTTAAGGCGTCCGAGCCCCAATCGGAGCCCCATACTTGGAGGACCCTCGGAACCTCGAAGATCTATGGAAGGCTGCATTTCCTGTTGGGACTGAATGGGATCAATTGGACTCCGTTTACCAATTCAAGTGGGATTTCTCCAATCTCGAGCAAGCTTTTGAAGAAGGGGGGAAGCTCTATGACCTTGGCAAGAACAAAGTCTATCTCTTCGGTTGTACTGAGCGTAAGCTACCTGCTACCAGCTTCTGTTTGCTTTTTTTTTTTTGGTTTCTTCATTTCAATGTGTTTAATTTCTCAATTACGTTCACTTTTGCAGCTCAATTGGTGTCTGTGAATGGTGAAAACAAAGTTGTTTGCATTCCTGTTGTGGTCGCTGTAAGTTCAACAACTCATCTCTGTTTTTCTGCTTTAGTTGCCCAATTTTCTTCACTCAAATTAGTTAGCTTTGTACTTTACTGTTTACAAAATAAAATAAAAAAACTAATTTATGTGAAAGTTTTACTTCGTACTACTTTAACTGTAATTAAATTGGTTTACTAATTCTGCAAACATATATTGAATTGAACTTCTTAGAATGCAATGTTTGCTCATTTGGGTGTATGTCTTTCTTTGTCTTACATTGTTGTTTCTTATAGTTCTACTTCATGTGTTCGTAGCAAATGAGTTTATTTGGTAATGGAAACAATAATTCATCTGCAACCGTCTTGTAATTTTTGTTTCTTAGACTGAGTTTGCATCCTGGATTTTTCTTTTTCCTTTGTAACATGTTTCTTGTATGTTTTAGTAAATGATTTATATTTGGGTAATTGCAAACCTGACTGCGCATTACAATGCATATAATTCATCTCTTGTCTTGCTAAGCTTCTTTTGCTTTTCTAGGTTGTATCACCATTCCCCCCTTCGGATAAGATTGGGATTAATTCAGTTCAGAGAGAAGCTGAAGAAATAATTCCCATGAAACAAATGAAAATGGACTGGATTCCGTATATTCCTCTGGAGAATAGGTACTATTTGGTGTTGGTGGTTTTGAACTCATTTCAAGGAACACTTCTGTTTGGAAGTTGTAAAGTTCTTTGTCAATTTCTTGATATCATTGTGCACTTTCAACTTTCTACAGAGACAGCCAAGTTGATAGACTTAAATCTCAAATATTCATTTTGGGCTGCACTCAAAGAAGGTTGAATAACACTCATTCTCATTCACCTTTCCTATTTTTTCCTTTTATTTCTTGTATTCATATATGTTTTTAGGTTTTGCAGTCAGTGTTACAGAACTGCTGTATAGTGAGCTTGGATATATAATATTGGAATTATTAAAATTACTGTATTATTTTAGTTGGTTTGGTTTAACCCAGTCAAAGCCATGATTATGTTTTTTAACTTCCTTATAACCGAATTGAACTAATTTTTTATATTTTGGTTTTTGGTTTTTGGTTTTTTGGACAATTAAGTAAAATATTCTTAACAATCCCATGTTATATTCCTGCTTGGCTGTTTAAAAGGAGTAAATCTTGGTTGTTCTGTAGTCTATTGTATTATTTGCTACTTTCATCATAGGTTATTCATAGACATTAGTTACATCATGTTGATCTGCCACTGAATGATTCACTGTTCAGCATAGCTGGTCGATGAGAATGTTTTGCATTGAATGTGTACCATAATGTTCAGTTGTGCCTGAGTGGCTGATGTATTCCCATTGGCTGCTTTGAACCCTTGGTCGAGGCTGACTAATGACACCTCCTTAGCTGTTTCTTGTCTGAACTAAAACCCTGTGCTTTTACATGAGGCCATATGTCATACATTGAAATGCACACTATATATAAATTATAAAGTAGCCTAGGTAGGCTTGTAGTTTACATATTTTCCCTAGATAAAGTGGGTGATTAGGCCTTTATCATTGCTATTTTGCTTTTCAGACCTCTGTTTTAAAAGTAGTTTCCACTTTTGTTCGAGTTTTGCTGTTGAGTTTTGTCATACACTGTTATTTGAGCCCAACTTTTATTATTGTCACATTGTTTGAGGATTTAACTATTTTTTGGTTATTATATAAATGTTATTGCAGGGCTGCTTTGAAACACATGAAGATAGATCGTCTCAAGAAATTTGAGTACTGTTTGCCTTGTAGGTTTCCAAACTATCTTTTGTTGTTATAGTTGTTAATTTCACATTGACTTATAGACGTTTTTGATTATCTGAAGGATATGAGATTCCTCTCTCTCTCTCTCTCTCTCTCCTCCTCTCTCTCTCTCTCTCTGCAGATCTTCAAAAATGTTTTTCTAGAATGAAGAACACGGTTGTTCAAATTATTGGGTTAGGAAGTGAAAAGGAAAATACCATCCTTAATGTTCTGAAATTTATGGATAAATTTGGGGCTTGATGATGGCTACTTTGACTTGGTTATTGACATAGGATGGTTCAACTCATGTTTGTTGGTGACCAATCATCATTGTCTGTAGTGCATGTTGAACTCTACTTGGTTTTGACATGCTGTCATCTTTGACAGATTTCTATCAGCCTTTTAAGGAAGATGAGGCTTGAGCAAAGCACTGAGGTCCCAATAATGTTTCCAGGAGAGCCAAAGCCGGTAAGGGTTATAGTTATTTATGAACAAACTAATGGACAACAAATTGTTTGGATATATGGAATATATGACTGGGTTTACGGATTGCCTTTCTTTGATAAGCTAGAGTGCAGAAGGGGTGGAACCTAATATACAATAATAGTTCCTAAATTTAAAAAAAAAAAAAAAAAAAAGAAAGTGAACAGAAAAACTGTACTAGGCTGGCATGCGGTCATGAAGCGATGAATTTTTTATTTATTCTTGTCCTACATCCTTCTATGCCCTCCTTCCTTCTCGACATCATTTTACTGAGATTATATATCTCTTAGATCTCTTTGGTCCAACCCATTTTAATCCTATGCAAGGCTTATACTGGTGGCATAAGTTTCTGGAAATTGGACAAATGAAGTAAAAGATCAATCTTTTCATTACACAAACAAGTACTAGGTGCTCATTTGAAATGGAATGACTACAGTATGTAAACTTCCAGATCTTTGGTGAAGGACTTTCTTTTTTGCCCTTTGCAGGTTTACTGTGAATTTATTGGGAGTTGGATGAATTGGAGGTACAAAATCAAACTTTTTATGTTGTGTATGTTTTGGATTGATTCAGTTCTGAAATTGTGTCGCTTATGATGCTTCTTATCAACTTATCTTTTGCATCTGGTTGCTTGTCATTGATACAGACATGGTTATTTTAATTGGCTAGGATTATTTTTTATATAAGTTCACTATTCAAGTTTGTAAATTATTTTGACCTTTGTAGCATATTCTTTATAAGGAATCCATATATATATCTTAGAGAGTGGCACTTCCAATTAATAGTGATGCTTCTTTAATGTATTTGTAATTGTTTCTTTTTTATTCAGATACGTTGACAATACTATTGAATATTTCTCTGCCATTTACGAGAATCATCTTGAGTTAGAATATGGCAATTTCTTCTTTAATTCAGGATTAGAACTGGAAGCTGAAGTATAGAAAGGCTAATGTTTATCTAATGATGTATTCCCTCGGTATTGTATTCTGATTTCAATGACTAATATGTTTCACGTGCATATTTATATTGTAATCATTTTTCCTAGTTCAAAACATTTGATGACTGAGCTTCTTTTGGTTATTTCATGATGTTTAACAGCAAGTCCTGGTAACATGCTTTTGCATCTTTTTTATTATTGAATTCCCCCATCTTTGCCCAGTTTTTTAAATTTGTTTCGTTGCTGATCCCCCTTTTTTTAAGTACAAGAGACGATATAAAAACATCAATGAAGCGTGTTGCACTAAATTGTCTCTAAACCTGTAGGAGTTCACTGATAAATTGATAGAAGAGGAGGGAATATCTGCAGACCCGAAGGATGCATTCAAGGTAAATTGTTGGAAAGAAAAAGATGGAAGTGACTCATAACCTTCTACTTCTCTCTGCCTCCTTCCCTTATCCTTGCACTAGTTGTTTCTGAATTTCCTTCTTTAATGCTTTCTCAGAGTTTGTCAAGGAGAAAGTACGTGAACAAAAGAAAAATAACGGGAGGTACTCTTTTTTCCTTTAATATTTTTACCAAGATATAATTGGCTATATTTGGGTGATTGAACAATATTTATCTAGAAGTATAAAAATTTGTTTAGAAGTATAATTTTTCTTCTATTTATCTCTTTTATAGGCAAGGGAAGCCCGGAGAAAAGCCATGAAGAAATGAGTGAGGAGCTAAGCAGCTTTTGAAAATATGAGTGTTTTACAAGTTTCTACCCTGTACAGACACCAGATACTCCTGACGTAATCAAATGTTAAGGTAATGTTCTAAACACTGATATTTTGGATTGTTATTGGCATATGTGAAGCAGCTTTGTTGCAACTTACAAGGTCAAGGGTTGTGATAGTTGTCATATTAAACTGGGTGTTCAAAATATGTAATAGACTATGCTGGTCTACCATCTGAATGCCTTGGCTTTTTTATTTTTGTTCATTGGAAATTTGGTTTGAATCAGGTGTCATGTTGCTTTACTTAGCAGACCCATCTGGTTTTCCAAATGTCTTGGTCATACCCACTGTTAGTCCCTAGGATAAAGTTTCTGTGTGGTTATATGGGATTGGATTTGTGTCATAAATGCCAGATGTTTGCTGTTTGACTTAGTGGATTCAGATTAGAAAAAGTCTGGTGTTTGGTAATTCAATTGATCTATTGTTGTATAATCATGAGTTTGTTCGAACTTCCAGTTCGGTCTAGGATTTGACCTGTAATTCAGTGAGTTCTTGCTGAAGAATAACATATTAAAAATTTCAATACATTTTGCTAAAGAAAAGAGACCTCGTTGTGCTTGGTGCCAGTTTTTCTGGGAACATTTCAGAATAGCCACGCCTCTTTTGTTCTCATTTTCAAATATATAAATAATAGCAAAAAGAAAGAAGAGGAGGATAGTCCTTGGGCTTTATTGATGCTTAAGTCCTTTTTAATGTTCAGTATGACAACCTTATTGTCTCTTCTCCTAGAAGCGATTCATTCTTTGTATTTGTCACTGGTATGCACACTTTAGGAAATACCTGCCAAATACTCTATTGTCAGTCTCTCCCTCGTCCAGCTCACTTAGATGTGTGTTCTTGCTGGCTTTTGTTTTCCACCTATGCCATTCCTCTTTTGAATTAGTCTTGTTCAGGTTTATTGTCTAATTTTATCTTTATATTTATATTTAAGTCTCATTTTGGTCGGGTGTTATAGCTTCATAGTTTTGTTTTATGCTGGGGTCTGTAACTTCATAGGTCTTAGTGGTTATTTTTTTCTGCTTTTTGTACATCTTTTGTTTCTCTGTTAATACAAATCGTTTCTTTTATATAAAAAATGTTTATTGTCTAATTCATTAAATATGTCTCCTCAAACTGTGAGTCTCTTCTAATCAATGAGGGCCAACCAATAATTAGTATGTTTTTAGTTATGTAGTATTTGATGCTTAATGTAGTTACATGCCTTGCTTAAAGCTTACAGCTTTTTGTTTCTCTTCATTTCTTAGAAGTTAGGTCTTGCAACTTGTAGGCATTTTTAGTATTGATTGTTGGTGTGAGTAAATGGATGTGCATCCTCTCCGGATCATACCTCAGCTTTAATTCCAAAGTTGATATAAAAGATTGGTTTTGCTTGTCTTTCTTAGAAAGAATAAAAAGTCTTCTTCTTCTTTTTGTTATATTTTTTCCTTCCATTTTCTCATTTCCCCCCTTCACCTCTGCCTCTCCCTATTTCCGGGGTCTGCAGCCCATGCCTTGCGTTTTCTTCTTTTAACTTTTTGTCTGTTACCTCCCGCCTCCCACTTTCCAGATCTGAGATCTCTGCAATGCATAACTACAGCGCCAAACTGGCATGATTTTGGGTGTTGCTAACTATTTAGTTAGTTAGTTTTTGGTATGGTGGATGAGGTGGGTTTGACTGAAATTTTGGTACTTGATTGAGTAGTGGATCTAAAGCTTAAACAGAGGTGGTCTACATGATGTTTCTGTTGGGTGGCTGTTTTTGTCGAATGTGGAAAAGGAAGATCATTGATGAAACACACTTCAAATCGCTCATAGATATACAAAACGAAGGGAAATTTAATATTTGAAAAATATGAATCCTTAAACAAGGGTTTTGTGCTTCCCTAAAAAGCACAAAAAAAATGTTCTGGGTTTTTGGATTAAACAGTGCCAAGTAAAAAAGCAAAGGAGAGGAAAGGTTGTATAGGTACTTTGTTTTTTGTGGTTTGCGGAGAGATTAAACACCTACTTGTGAGCATAATTGTGATCTTGCGATCTGACTTGAACGGTAAGGATTCAAAATTTAGGTGTGATGAACAGTTCCAGAGAGATCCACATCCTGAGAACATAAGATAGTTGCGCTTGCTCAATGCCAACTTGATGAATATTAGCGGATATCTTCTCAAAGTCACACAATTAACTTCTCATGACATGCACAAAGAAACCATATCAACTTTAGACTTCTGCATATCCTGATAGGAAGTTGGTGTAGCGAAAACTTAAGCGTGGTTTTTATCTCTTTTAATGACATTAACTATTAGTAAAATGTAAGAGTAGATATGTGATGGGTTGGTATGATTGTCTATGCATCCTCTCTTTAGCCTCTATTTTGTGTGTGTTTATTTCGCCATTTCTGTTTAGCATGCTTTCCATATAACTAAAGAAAGGTGTTTAAGCCCTTCTTTCCGTTTTTAATAAAGGTTTTTGGTTCTTAAAGAAAAAGAAATACAATGAAGAGAGCTTTTCTGAACATGCCAGGGTTCATTACCCTGCACTTTTCATATAGAAGTGGACCATGATATGCTTCAATATTAATGTTTTCCGGGTGCTCTTGCCTCGCAGGCTCCATTCATCAACAGGTATTATGGCAAAGCTCATGAGGTATTGTGATTCTTTCCTCTAAGGTCAGGATGGCAGATTTGAAATGTCTCGAGCCTTGTCTGGCCGTGCTGTTAACTACTCTGTGATAAAGACTTGGTACTCTGAAAAAGTATGGGAGGCAATCCCCTGGTGCCCCGATATAGAATTGCTTGAATTCAGCCTAGGTGTCTCCCAGACAGATGTAGACTTGTAGCTTCAGAATTTTTAGATAAAAGAAGATGAGGTGCACTTGTTACCACAGGAGGATTTGTAAGATACATTGAGGCTTTTGAATTTTGTACTAGTGGAGCTGTGAAGCTGGAATTTTCCAGTGGCTTAGAATGTCTTCATTTCTCTCTTGAGTAATGTTCTTTTTCGAATTGACATTCGCTTTGTATTACCAACAATTGGGATGTTGTAGGGGCAAGATGAATGACAACACAGTTCTGAATGCGTCCTTTCCTTTTTGTGAATAAAGCAGTTACCTTTTATTTTATTTTATTTTATTTATTATAGTCTTGGTTTTTATAATTATTTTTTAATTATCGTTTTAGGTAGAACAGTTGTATTATGTCATCATGGTGACTTGGCATAACAAACCAAACATAAATACCTTCATTAACAAGGTTTGAGGATGTCCCAAGTTCGGCTACAATAAAAATGGTAATGCTTAAAACTCAACAGGTTCTACTTTAGCTGGTGGCCCTCTTTCCGAAAATAATGAGTAGAACCTGTAATCAATTATTGAGTCATACACAAATTATCATCTAAATTTGACAGTCTGCATGAAAGTGACTCCTAAATAATCTGTTTACAGAACTAGTGAAAGCATAAGGCTTTAGAAACAAACATTATGACAAACTATACACAACAATTGAATGATAGATTTGGTCATACCGATTCACAAAGCATACTTGAAACTTGTCCAAGGCAAATGGAATTTAGAGGCTCTATATCAGAATTGTGCCCAAAACATTCATCCATGTAATATATGACCCCATAAAACATGAGCAAGCAGCAAATCATTTGATAATACACATCAAGCACTCATAATTCCCGGCCTGCACTCCCTTAATTTCACTAGACCAGAAACGATAATAGCACAAAATGGCCCTTTCCTTTGAATTACACATACATCAGATACTATTACAATGTCAGCTGAGTTGTTTGGGCCAGATACAACGGCTTGACATCATGTACAGACTAAGTTATGCTGAAAGGCAAAAGCTACCTTGTTGAGAAAAAAGGCAGCAGCTCCTCTCAGTACTCTAGAAACCAGCTTTCGTCACCAGTAACCAGGATCAGTGACCAGCAGCAGGAAATGATGTTTCCATTCACCAACGCTTGCAAAAGGCGTGAGGCCACAAAAGAGTGGCAGAAACAGAAATGAAGTACCATAAAACATCACCCGCCGAATCCAGTATGGAAATATTGTTTTTCCTTTTGTTCCTTGAGACACGTCGATCGGTCCATGGAGGATAAAGAACAAAGCAGATGTGCATACATTACAGAAGAAATGCAGCATGCAAAGAGTCTCCCAATATATAAGCCAATGATACCCACTCCCTCCCAATGTGTCTACACAAAGCTTGCCAAAAAAACCACACACAATTCCCAGTAGCAAGATTATGAAAGTTACTGGCATTATCTGTTTTGCAGTTGCAGAGCGCTGGAGGAGCAAAAAAGCAATTGCAAGAATCACAAAGACACCAAATAGCATTCGGCTCACAACTTCAACCTTGCACCTAAAAACATGAAACCCTGAATTGAAAGATGTCATCGGATCCCAGGCTTTCCAGCTCACCCAAGACTTTGACTCCTGGGATAGAAAAAGAATTAGTTAAAATTTACCAGAAAACAAAAAACCAATGTTACAGTATGTACGAGAGAAATATCATATATCATGCATATATTGTTTACAGTGCTGTCGAAGTGTTCATTACAAAAAGGGCCCATTTATACGCAATCCCAAAATACTAAAACCTGAACAACAGAATGCAATAACAATTAAGCCCGCCTAACCAAATTCTTATTTTGTAAAGATTTAACAAGCTAAATAACTAAATCTTGAATTATTGCTTCAATAGAATAGAACCAAATCAAGTGAACCTAATTTCCTTTTGGACTGGTCAGTGGATTCCCTCTATAATAAAAATCAAATCCTAAAAATTGCCCTTTGAGATTTTCTTACATGTAATCAATTATAGATGTAACTCAGGTGAAGGAACAATCCAAAAAGCTGCAGCCAATAGATAGTTCTAGCTGTTTCTTGGAGAAAGATTTTTATTGGAAAGTAGTCAAGAAAGAGGCTATTGCTGATTTTCATACATACAGCTTGGTATGAGTTACTTATTTTATCCACATATCATGTCTCGGTATTTTCTCATGTTCTAAACAACTAGCAACATCTTGTTACCTGGAGTTATGGATCACATAAATAGTCATATAGGAAAGCCAAATAATAACAGCACTAACAACTAAGTGAAGCTTAAACTAAATCACATGAAGCCAGAAAAGAAAAAAGGAATTACCTTTGTTGAAGGTGCGCAGGATGCAGTAGCTTCAGTAAGTCTTTTGTACGAATACACATAAGCACCATATATCAGGGATGCGATCATGACAAGCAAACCAGCAACTAGACAGTCAATGCACTTTTTAAGCAGCTCAGCATGTCTTGTATCTTCTAATTGACTCTTAAACTTTTCAGCTTTGAAGGATGCTTTTGATACGTTCATCGAAAATTTTGACCTCTGCAGTTGATTTGAATCATAGTTGAGAGCTAGCTGTGTCTCTTTCAACTTTAGTCTCTGCATTGTAAGATTAAGCTCCAATGTTTTGAGGTCATTAGCACGGGCTTGCTCTATGACAGACTTCCCAATAGTTCTAAGCATGGACTGGTTGGCTCCAGATTCAGATGTTCTTGGAGGAATACAAGTCAACTGGTTTGTTTGCCCATGCAGGGCAAGCTCCAGATTAATAGAACTTGTTAACATACTCCGATTTAATTCATCTCTATGATTTAATTTACCCTGGGTTGCATCAGTGTTGGACATTGCTTTTGAGTGACAATCTTCTATATCAGAGCTGCTTGCACCATCTTGTTCATCATGAGTCACATGTAAAGAAGACCCTTCCATGTTTTGGTGGCTCAAGAGACATCCCCTGTTATTTGTAGATGATTCCTTGATCGATTTTAGAGTCCTCAAGGTACTCCCAAATGATTTTTCAAAGTTCCGGATAAAACAATCAAATGTGTTCCCGAAAACCTGTAGCCAAATATGCAGTCAAGACAGATAAATACGACTTTAGCATCTAGGACTTCTGGAGTGTTGATATGAACAACAAGAAGGAACTTCAAACCACTTTCAATGGATGAGTCAGCAGTTAAGTCTGACTTACATTGGCTAAAGATTCACTGACAGCTGAAGCACATATCTGCACTCCAGTAAATAGATGTATAATTAGTTGATGCCCTATTATCCGAATATGAAGAAAATAAAATTATGAAGCAAGTGAGGAGAAAGTATAGAATTGTTCAACCCCACCATTGCAGGCAGGCTTCATTTTTACTGTGACAACTATTTCATCAAACCAAGTACGAAACAGCCTGATATCACAAGCTGACAGGTTACTGGAAGGGCGACTTTGGTCATATGAATTTGAGTTGTCATAAGTAATAAACATGAGTCAATTACATGTCCAATAAACTAATTAGTGCATTTTGACAAAAGAAAGTACATACAGAGAACTGATGGTGTAAGGTGAAGCTTATTGTTGATGTAGGTAGTGTAGCATGAAAAGAAGAATACCTTAGCAAGATGATCAGAAGACATCCCTCCACCTACCTCGCCATTTCTTTCCAGAATCTATATTAAAATATCATCACACCCAAATTATCGATGAGTACACTTACTGAGAATTACAAAAAGTTAAACAGAAGCAGGAATGTTATCTCTTCAAGAGTCACAATCAGTCAAGGAAGAAGCACCATGCACAGGTAATAGCCAGAGAAGACTGAACACATGAAACTAACACCATAAAAACCCATAAGGAAAGAATCAAGAAAAGAAGTAGAGATGAAAGATGAAATGAAGGCTCAACAACATGAGTAAAATAAAATAACAGCACATGAATAACATACCGTTTCCTTCATATAATAATGAAAAATAGACCACGTAAAACAAACGCCAAGCACCTTGACTTGACATGAGGTTTTCTATGTTTCATATGAATTCCATGTGTAACAAATCCAGCTGCCTAGAAAATGTAATCAATTTCTATAAGGAGAAAAAGAAATTTTCATATTAAAATCATTTGAAGAAACAAAAGAGAAAAGGCTTAGTTATTAAAACCAAAATCCAAAACATGTTTAGAGAATTTGTCGGTCAATATTTAAATAATGTAGTTGTTTAAGCATCTCCAAAGGGGGCTTAGCCACTTTCGACATTCCTACTCCAACCATGCTCACTATGTTTAGTAGTCATTAATTTCTCCCCACAAATTCCAAAAAGAAAAGAAAAAAGAAGTGATTGTTATGTATATTTAAATATTAGGTAGCTAGTCACTACAAGCCACTTTCTCTCTCTTCAGATTTCAGAGCTCAAAACATTCAACATCGTTAACTACAGGAACTAAGAGGTTATCCAATCCAACATTAGAGAGGGATAAAAAGAAATGCATATACTGTGCCATCCTACTATATACAGATTAAGGACCCCTAAGGAAGCCACAATATCCATTTGCTAAATTTGTATAAGGCCAACAACAATCTACATTAATAGGCAGAATCATATTACTGAATGAATAGAACAAAAGATACCAAATTCACAATCTACAGATCCAAAGACAAAATCAAGCTTAAGTCATAAAAGAATTGGTTGATAGGGACACAGCAACAAGCCACAGCCACAAACCATTCCAATAAGTCACATATTTCCTTTGAGAGTGATAATTACGATATTCTGTACATATTTCATTCCCATCACTTAATGCCTATTAATTCATTGCCCATTAATACTTGTAAACAAGCTCACTAACTTTGTATAAAAAGACACAAACTTTATCAATACAACAATGTGAACTACAAAAGTTTAGCGACCACTAAATCCTACAAAAGTATAGATACCACTCTCCGCTTAGGGAGGGATTTGAGGCTGGGCTTGATATTTAGTCATGGGCTCCTCCCTTCTTACCCTTATATTTGGGTCCAACCCCATGTACAAATGTAAATACATATTATTATAATAATGAGAATATACTTCTAGTTGCTTGGTCAAAAACTACAGACAGAATTCTTTGTATCAAGGCACAACCAATCTCACATTTTTCTAGCTAGACAAACCTCAATACAACTCTGCAAGTTCAAAACAACAAAAGCAAAGAACCGGGTTGAGAATTTCAGAAGTCCAATCCGAGAAACAAACTTCAAAAGGGTATAAGAACCAGATTTACAAACAACTAACGCTTAAAAATCATAACTTTTCCACACACACCACAAACAAATACCAAAATTCAACTCCAAGATATAAACTTTCTACACGCACAACGACCAATTATTGAAACCCGCAATCTATCAAATCAAACACAGAACAAACCAGTTAAGAACCAAAATAGAAAAAATATGAACCTGGTCAACAAAAGCTGCAATTGACATTCCCAACCGGAACGCGATCTCATCGGCATTAGGGTTTCTTCGAGGCGCAGTGAAAACCATCTTAGGGCTTCGGCGCTTGCCCGCCACGCGTGTTCCCCTGAATGACGAACCCGAAGAAGTTGAACCACAAGACGAAGATGGCGCTGCAGCTGCATCTTTTAATACCTTTCTCTTCGTCTTCTTTGTGTTCCTGCAGATGGGTTTTGTTGGGCTTTCATCACACGGCGAGAGGTTTCGGACTGTTGGATTTGAAGGGTTGGGGTTGGCATCGACGGTGGTGGTGGCGGTGGCGGCGTTTTCATAGTCTACAGTGTCGGCTTGATCGCTGAGAACGCAAGATTTGGAGGCGAGGAGTTGTAGAGAAGGTGGAGAAGAAGAAGGGGTGTCCATGGAACGCAAGGAAAGGTGGGAAAGGGAGTAACTTCTACATGGATTTGAAAAAAGTTTGGGTTTTGATTTTGATTTTATGGGGAAATTCAAAAACTATTCCGATCTTTTTTTCCTTTTTGATTTTATGTCCCTTATTTGAAGAAAGGAAAGTTGTACGGGAAGAAAAGAAATTATTTCAAATTTTAGATTTTTTCATTTTTTTTTTTGGATTTCAATATTTAGGGCTCGTTTGGGACTACTTCTCTAGGAAGTACTTCTGCTTATAAGCACTTCTAACAAAAAACGCTTTTATCATAAAAGTATTGAATTTTCATAAATAAAAAAAAAATTAAAGTGTTTCATGGAAAAGCACTTAGGAGTGTTTCCTGAAGAAGCACATAGCAAATGCTTCTCCAAGAAGCGTTTCAGCCAAACGCTGTTACAAGCGCTTTTAGTTATCATAAGTGCTTTTGACCCTTCCAGAAACACTTCCAAACAGGCCCTTCGTTTCACCGCCATTACTAAGTAGAGTCCGGTTTACCTGTTACCAAAGTTCCTGTGCCCCTGTTTCCCTACTAGTTTCGTGACATGTGCCAAGCCACTTAACACCACTTAACTCTGTTAACTCTTTTTGCTTCTTTTTTCTATTTGTTTTTTTGCTTTTTCTCCCTGTTTTGCCCTTTCTCTCTTCTTTGGTTTCCCTCTCCCCCTCTCTCCTTCGTCTCCCCTCCTCTCCTTCCTTTTTTGTTCTCTTTTCCAAATCTCCACGTTTTTTCTTTTTCTTTTATTTTTTTTCTTTTGCTTTGTTTTTCTTTTTCTCTCATCTCCTTCTTTTTTCTTTCTTTACTGAGTTCCTCTCTTTTCTGAGTTCTTTCTTTGTTTATATTTTACCACATCAACTTTGTTTGTCTTGTAGACGTGTCTTTGGGAAGCATGTCATCAAGATTTTTCCCTACCTTCTCTTCTCTCTTCCGCTCCCTTTTTCCCTATATTCTTTTCTGAGTTCCTCTCTTCCCCCACCACTTTTTTGAGAGAGAGAGAGAGAGAGAGAGAGAGAGAGAGAAAGAGGAGAGAAAAAGAAAAACAAAGCAAAAAAAAAAAAAAAAAAGAGAAAGAAAAAAAGTGGAGGTGGAGATCTGGAAAAGAGAACAATGAAGGAAGGAGAGGAGGGGAGGAGGGGAGAGGGAACCAGAGAAGAGAGAAATGGGCAGAATAGGGAGGAAAAGCAAAAAAACAAACAGTAAAAAGAAGCAAAAAGAGTTAACAGAGTTAAGTGGTGTTAAGTGGCTTGCCACATGTCACGAAACTAGTAGGGAAACAAGGGGGGCACAAGATCTTTGGTAACAGGTAGAGTACCCATTTGGCATTGCTTATCCACATGAGTGATTTTTCGAAATTTTTGAAGTCTAAGCCCGTTTGATAAAAGGGTTGAAAATCACTTTTGTCAAAAAATTGTTGTGAGCCAAAGGCATTAAGCATTTTCCTTTTTAATGCAATAGTTACTGCAACTCTAAATATCATGGCATCTTGATGTAAGCTATGGCAGCATCAGTGCTCCTCTCTCTCTCTCTCTCTCAAGCATAAATATCGATGGTAATCTTTTTCTAATTGGTAGCCATCAAAAGGAAAAGGTAAGTTCTTGTCTATGAATGAAATTACACTTATGGTTTGAGATTTTTTTAGTTGGGCTTAAAAGTTGGTCATTCCAGTGTTAAAAAAAAGTAGATGTTCATTCTTGAATTTTCAAAATGTAGTCACTATTTTGGGAACTTTTATTGCTGGAATACATTTACTTGTCAAATTATGCTTTTTATTTGAATGCTTAGTTAGATATGACATTGTTGTGCCCTTTATTATTTATTCTTCCACAGAAAAAAAGAAAAAAAGAAGATTGATTCTTTTCTATGGTTTGTCTCTTAAGCAATTCAAGATTGATTCTTTTATTGTATGGCAAGATTTCTTTTGACAATGTGTTTTACACAATTTTTACTTTAAGTATGTGATAGGGTATGTCTTTAGAGCAATTCAAGATTGTGATTCATGAAATTCTTGCATATTTCACGGTATGAAAATTTTCTCTTTAATTTTTATCAGCAAAACTGTATTCATAGTTCTACTAGCACACAACGAGGAATATCCTTTACACTGTACTGTTGAATACTATGATAAATTGATGTCAAAAAATATATATATTTTTTGTTCATTAGTTCTATGTCCCTTAATTTTATCTTTTTGCTAGTTTGAACCATTTATGAAGATGTTACTTTATAATTTATACAACATCATATTAGAACATATCCTACCCTATTAGCCTTGTTTTCTGATCCATGGTTTTTACAGTGTGACTTTCTAATCCCTTAATCGGACTGTATGCAGTTAGTTAAATGTTACCTATCCTTGCATTTGAGATAGATGAACATCTATGCACTGTTCAAATTAGATAAACATTTATGCACTGCATTTGAGTTGTGGCTAGTTTGGTTTGTTTTGTAATTTGCTTGTATACCTATTATTTTCTTTTGTGCTTGTATACAATGTCTTTGTTGCAATAAGATGGCAAAGAAGAATCACTACAAAAAAAAAGTGGCAATAGCACCATTATTTGGTGACTGTTGTTAGTCACCAAGAAAAGCAAAAAATGTGACTAAAAGCCTTTTTAGTCACCAAAAAAGTAAAAAATGGTGACTAATGTCTTTTGTCACGGCCACAAATGTCACCAAATAACGGTGACTGTTGCCACTTTTTTTTTACTAGTACTTCACCACAATTGAACATGTTGCAAACTGAAAATTATTAGCATTGTGGAATGCTCAAACTATAGCCATCTTCATTGACCTTTGTATCAAGAAGGTGGATCTAGATCGTCTTGGTACTCACTTTAATAAAGTTGGATGGGCAAGGTTGGTTACAAATATTAGTAAGGAGATAGGAAAACCATATGAAAAATTACAATTGAAAAACAAGTGGGATTTACTAAAAACAGAATGGAAATTATGGAAATATCTAAAAGGGAAGGAAATTGGTCTTGGGTGGAATGTCGCTAAGAATACCGTTGATGCATATGAGGAATGTTGGCAAGATAAAATTCAGGTATTTGAATTTTTGTTCTTGTTTTAATATAGTATTGATATCCATGTTTTTTTTTATTTTTAAAAAACTATGTTTTAAAATTTATTATAATATTTGTAAATGTTATAATGCTGGCAAAACCCAGATATGCAAGATTCCAATTTGAGGGTATTAGTCCTGAGATGGAGGAGAAGTTAGTTTCACCGCAGTTACTAAAACATAAGAAATTTAAATTAAAAAATTGTGGATCCCACCTTATAATTCATAATCCAATATTCTAAAAACTAATAATTGAATAATTAAGGAAGGCTAGTTGATCTAATTCCAGTTCATTAAATACCCTAGGTCTCTTAATTCCAAGTAAGTAAAAATGCCTATATGAGATCAACTACTCCCCAATAATCAATCTAATTCAAAGTTTTTTTTTAAGTATTGATATTAATGTTGACTAGAAATGGGGCGTGGTAAGGCAACATGTTCTAGTCCCACTATTCAGAGGTTTGAATCCTTCCGTCATAGAGCATACTTGACTGTGGTCATTTTATTAATACATAATAAAATATATAAAATAAAGTTTGTCTTTTCAAACAGTCTTCCGTTTAAGAGTATAATATTGGTATAGAATATGATTCTTGTTTCTTTTTTTAATATGAAATATGAATTTTTTTTTCCTTCATACATTTAATCGAGTTCAAAGAACACACATATGAAATTGAATCTATTAGTGACTTGTTAAATATTACTGATTTTACATTGCAAAAAAATAACAACCTAAACCTTCAATCTTTTCTTACATAAGTCATTTATCTATCTTTTTTTTAATCGTTAATGGTTGAATCCAATAGAGACTTATCTCTCTCTTATGATGATATAAGTGAATAGTCTAATGTAAAACCTTATGCAAAATGAAAATAATGATATCGGGTTGGAAATTATTCAATCAATTAAGTCTTTTTCAATAATTTATTATGAGTTCTTGGCACTTGAATAAGTGTGAAATTGTTGAATTTATCCTATCACGTTACTTGAAGATATTGATTTAAAATAACTTGTTTATTCGTGTTATGTCAGGTATAATTATTTAAATACTAAATTTATAATATAAAAAAATTAA
This sequence comes from Prunus yedoensis, assembly GCA_005406145.1. Classification (NCBI taxonomy): domain Eukaryota; kingdom Viridiplantae; phylum Streptophyta; class Magnoliopsida; order Rosales; family Rosaceae; genus Prunus; species Prunus yedoensis. Next base: position 17,290 of record BJCG01001738.1, on the reverse strand, counting down.
AAATAAATTGATTGAATTCTTATTGAGACTTCTTCATAAATTATTCAAAGTTCATATAAACCCAAAGACATTTAAACCTAATATAACATATAATGTTGTCATGCGTTAATCCAAGCTATATTTTGGAAATTAATTCATTAAATAAATATAGAAATAGTGTGCATGCCATGCCAATCCAATAATACTTTTTTCATACGTCAATCACCTACCAAGCTTACATGAACCCAAGTCATGTGGTTTATGGGGCTTGTACAAGGGATTGTGGTGTGGAAGGTTACGGAGGTCTACAAGGCCCACAGAAGCTCTTAGATAATAGAGACTTTGGGCTAACTACTTGGGAGCACCAAAGTCCAAGCCCATTACTTGGAGTTCTCCAATGCGGGTGAGCAAATGAGATATTCTTTAAGCACTCTCTTTTACCCATAGGAAATAGTCATTTTTCAATGCCTAGCTTTACCTACTGGAAATAAGAATGTCCCAATGCTCCTTATTACCCGCTGGCAACAAGCCAATTCCAACCCTTCCTTTTACCCATAGGAAATAGTCATTTTCCAATGCCTAGATTTACTTGCTGGAAATAAGAATGTCCCAATGCTCCATTTTACCCGTTGGAAATAGACTAGCTCCAACACTTCCTTTTACCTATTGGGAACCAAAGAGAGCCTTCACCTTCTATAAATTAGGAGGCATTGCTCAGGCAAAACCAACTCCTCTTGGTTGCTGCAAGCCTCTCAACAACCATGAGAACTCACCCTTTCTTCAGTTGCTGCAAGCATTCCAACAATCATCACAGTCATTCCTGAGCCATCAATCACCATCCTTTGGCTGTTGCAAGCATCCCAGCGACCATCGACCAATTCTCTTGGTTGCTGCAAGCTCCTAGAAGCCATCACAATCATGTCTCCTACTTTCTCATCCATAAAATCCATCATCTTCTCTATAAAGCTTTACTAAGCATAACTTCAAGCTTTTCCTTCCTCCTCATACCCTTCCAAGCTATAAACACCATAGCCTTCAAGTCTCAAGCTTTTCCTCCCATAATCTCCCTTGAAACTCTTAAATCCCCATAGCCATAGCCACAAACAAAAAATTATTAACACCCAAACTCAAGCATATCCAACACTAAGCCAAACACATGCATTCTCATTTGCTAAACTTGTGGGTCTTTAGCTCCCACACTCAAAGCTCTCATGCCAAGCTCACACAATCTTGGTTCAACATCAGGAAGTCATCTTCAGCCATCCAAAAACACGACCAAGCATTCATCAAGCTGCTGGAAAATCTACTCAAGCCACTCATCCATTCATCCTCATATATATATATATATATATATATATATATATATATATATATATATATATATCTCTCTCTCTCTCTCTCTCTCTCTCTCTCTCTCTCTCACAAAAAGCTTACTCCCAGATCTAAAACACCTATCCTCTCAAGCTAAGTTGAAACCATAGTCATCACCTTCTTGGTAAGAAAACGCAGACATCGCAAGCTCATCGTCTGGCTGCCGAAAACACCCAAAATCTCAAGCCTTAATTCTTTCTTTATGCTCATTTTCTCTTAGAAGACCATGCTAAACCCTAAACATCACCCAAAAATTTCTGTAAATCACCATCGTAAGAGTCAAACATCATAATTAACTCTTTGTTTCAAGAAACCCATTCAAGCTGGTGGGAGCAATTCTAGAGCTGCCAGAAGATATAGTCCAGCTACAATTCCAAGCTTTTACCTTTCCAACTCTCTCTCTTGCTAAACTTATGAGCTCTTAGCTCCCACGCCACAAGCCTCTCATGCCACGCCTAGTAATATCTTGATTCACTAAAGCAAACTCTCACGGTAAGCATGCACAACATCAATGCACCATCTCCAACACTTTCTAGAGCCGTCGGAAATGTCAACACAAAATATGCAGTCGTTGGAAGAAGAATAGAGTACCCCTGGGACTTGCTTCTCCCTCGGGATGCTTTGGGCCTACTTCTTACTAACTCAGAAAAAAGGGCAACGAAGGCCTGAATTCACCACTCTATGGCGGTTCAAAAATGAATAAGCCCAAAAAAGCCTTCTGACGGAAAAAGACCCCAACAATATAGAAGAAGAAAAACAAGTCAGTAAGGGGCATCAAATACATGGTGAGCTACAACAATGGTTAAAGATCCTAACATAGCTAGGGTAATAGATAATAAGCATGCCATGACATTGTTAGTCCGTTTGATAATGATTGAGTGACATTGCTTCTTCGACCCGAACAAGAATTCTCATAGATATTATGCAAAATGGATCTTGTTTATCGTTGATATGAGATTTCCCAATCTGCATTATATACTCATCACCAATACATTGTAGGATTCATCATGACAAGGGATTTTGCTCATGGAGCTATATGTTTTTTTTATTAGAGATTACAATCCGAAACAAAATGAGGATAATGTATTGGCAAAAATGTTAGACCATAAAGAAGCCAATAAGGGGCATAGTTAGACAATTTATCTCTCTCAACTTGAATCCCATAAGGCGGGCCTTGGAAAGTTTGAACATAAGAAGGTTGGATTTGCAAATCCTCCAAATAGAACGTGCAGGGCCTTGAACCCTCGAGCTATTTTTCCACATGGCCTCCCCTACAGTATGGTCATTGTAGTAGAGTTTAATCACCAAGTTCGGGAAGTATTGTGTGGTTCCTCTACTCCTATGACACCAAAATATCGAACCATGAACGAAGAAAGGCATGAGAGAAAAAGCATATTGGCTAGTGATTATGAGGCCAAATTCAATAGGGAAAATTATTTAGTTGCAGAGAAAAAGAAGGATTGGGGGGGGGGGATGTTTGGTACATCTGCTGTTGGTGAAATAATAGAATCCATAAAAAATATTCAACAGGCTCTGGAAGAAATTCCAGGGACTTAGAATTTAGAAATACAATACTTTGATAGAGAAAGGAATCTAGAATGGAATAATTTTGAATATAAATGTAATTACCTATTATATTGGTTTAGGGTTTTTTTTTCTTCAGAATAATTATATTTTAACTCTTCAATATTTAAACTTCGTGTAGGGCTCCCTCATGTCTTTTTCTAGAATTGGGTGGGGAGATGTGGTACTCTTTTTACTTGATATGATTTTCCTCCATTAGGGGGTGTTTTATAGTGAGGTTTTAATTGAGGCCACTCTTGGGGCTTCCATGAGTTTTTTTGCCCCTAGAATTGGTGATTGTATTTGATTGTTTCTTCAGATAATGAATTTATTATTTCTTCTTGATAAGAAAAATGTGTCAATTTAATATCTCATGTCAAAAAGTTGGAATGTGAGACATGAAATCTAGTTTTCAGTGTAATACCATCTTAATGACCAAATCTGTGGACTAGAAAAAAAGATTGTCAAGCCTAACAAATGGACCCAAAATACCTCTCTTAATAAGATAATTGTTTAATCTGAAGAAAATGCCATTTCTACTACAATTTATCCAGATGACAAGTTTGCAAGAGTTGTGTAGAGATTGATTTAACCAAACCTTTGGTTCCTTATTTGGTCAATAAGGGTAGGCTTATTACAGTACAGTATGATAACCTTCCTTTAATCTGTTTCAACTATTGCATTGTTGGACATGGAAGAGATCATTGTCCTTCTCTTATGGAAAATCTTTTTTTTTTTGTTTTTGCGCCAAAGTTATGAATGGGAGGGGGAAAACTCACACACATGCAAGTACCATGGAGGCTTGAACCCATAACCATTTGAGAGCACACCAAAGAGCACACCAAAGGCATGCACCTACACTTAAAAGATAAGGATGGTGTTGATTCTGTTATGAATGAATGATGGCCACGAATCTATTGGCCAAGTTGATATTGCTAAACCTGACGAAATAATAATGTTGAATTTGGGAATATTTTGGACCCTCAGTTTGTCGCAATATCTCTAATAGTCTTATTGCTTGTCAATTTAGGAAGGGGAGAGGGGAAACTCAGACACACGGGTATGGGAGCTTGAACCAAGGACCACTTTGGAGCACACCAAATGTTTGGACCAATCTAACTAGACTACACCACATAGGTGCTTATCAAATTAATTGACTTTACTGAAGTTGTAGATCCATTTACTTCCTACTAGATGGAGTATTGAAAAGTTTATTATGGTGATAAAGAGGCAGTTCAAAAGACTATCGGAATTTCTGCTAATTTTGCAGGTTCTATACTAGATGATATTGTACGGATATCCGAATAAAGTGTTGAAAATGTGCTATGGGAAAGGAGACTTTGATAGCACTTTTAAAACCGTATTGTATAGTTGAAATAATAATTTCACCTTATATTTTTCTATAGTGTTTATGAGTGTTGTCCATGTGGAATTGTGGAGTATGCATGTGTATGGCTCGTTCGGGAATGCTTCTCTAGGAAGTACTTTTGCTCATAAACACTTTTAATAAAAACGCTGTTATTATAAAAATATCCAAGTTTGGGAGTGCTTCCTGAAGAAGCACATAGCAGGTGCTTCTCCAGAAAGCCTTCTAAACTTTTTTGTCAAATTCTGTTAAAAGCGCTTAAAGTTGTCAGAAAGCACTTGTAGTCTTCCAAAAGCACACCCAAACAGACCCTAACTTCTTTTGTTTTCTATATGTGCATCGATATAAGGTGAAATTTTACTCTTTTTTTGGATCAATGGGTTTGAATATTTTTTTTCTTCTTAATATCGCCATGATAAGGAATATCTTACTTCTCTCAAGAAATTTTCAAAAAGGATAAAGTTAAATTATTTTTTTCTTTTCAAATTACCATTACTCAATAGCTTCCAAAATTTGATGACAAAATTTATTTTTAAGAAGGTAGATTGGGATATCCCAAATTGTGTGTGTTCGTCTTCCATTCCCTCTCTATTGATTGAGATTGAGTTCATCTAAATTCATATTGATCCATATTTTAACCAAGGATGACCTTCTAGGTCCTCATATCCGTTGTATTTTGGTTGGTTCGAATAACATATTAGCACGAATTTAAATGAATCATGCTGTTACGGCATGGCCCATTTGACACCTCTAGTTTGATGATGAAGGTTGTGACTAGTTGAACTGTGATAGTGGGGGGTTTGATTAATATTTAATTCTCATTCTTGAAAACACAGATATATATAAACCCAAAAAAAATTAAAATCTATTTTTTAAAATTAATTTATATTTTAAAGTTTTTAATAGCTAAAATTACTAAAATGGACATGCCACGTTAGCACACTTAACGGTTTTGTGGATGGAAACGGACGGAAGTGGTCAAGTGAGAAAATTTCATCAATTTTTAGAGATTCTAGGGGTTAAGTGAGAACATTTTAGTTTAAGGGGTAAAGTGAGATCGAGTGCCCATTTAAGGGCTAAAACATTAATTATGCCTAAAATTAAAATAAAAACATGTTGTACTAAAATAAGCCAAGGCAATTGTATCACAATATTATTGCTGTTGCTCATAAATATAGCCTCCAGAATTGTTACAATAACTAACACTTAAATTCAAATGAGTATAAAATTTACTATAGCATATAGGATTTCATGGAAATGAACTCTCCAAAGCTCTCTGCTCTTTATATGTTGAGCAAAAGCATCTCCAACAAGTAATGTTAAATAAATTGTCAACTAAATGCAACAAAGATATAATTAACATATTGTTTGAGCAAAATTCTTGCGGGAGAATATTCACAAGAGATTCTTCACCCTTCGAACTTCCTTCTCTCTTCCTCCTTGGTTCTTGTGAAAAAGGTTGGAGTAAATAGACCACACCTGGGGGATGTTGGCCAAAGGCCCCCCTATGCCTAAGTCAGTTAGATGATCTTGAAAAATATACGAAAATAACAGAGAAGGTCGGAGTTATCTCGACGGTATGAGAGAACCGGGTAGCCAAAGCTACGTGTGGTGGCACTTAGCCGTGTGAGGAGAGAGGAGAGAGAGTGGCGTGAGAGAGAGAGATTTGGCTAGGGTTTCAGAATTACCTCAAATGTGTTGTGTAGCCATTTACTAATAGACTCCTTGTAGGCTAGAGTTTGAAGAAAAATCTTTATTTAATTAGGATTATTCTTACCCAAAAAAGATGATAGGAATTAATCAAAGAAATTTGCCGGAAATCGGATCCTTGATTTAGGGAGATATTCCTATCTTAAATCAAAGATAATTCCTTAACTAAATAGGATTCAACTAGGGTAATTAGTTTACCTAAGTAATACCCCTTTTTTCGCGTGTCATCTTCTTATTGGTTGTCGAAATAGGTGTTCTCACAAATGCCTCCCAGTTTCTGCATGGCGCTTATGAGGCATGTAGGAGATGAGAAATATTTATCAGGCTATCCAACTACATCTAGGCTTCCTTATGTGAGTTGGGCTCCTGACTAGAGGAGGCTTTTAATTTCTTTTTGGAGTTGGACTCCCAGTTGGAATGGACTTTGATTTCTTCTTGACCAAGGATGCCCAACCAATATAAATGCAATGCTTCTTTTCACTCCTCTTCAAATTGCAAAATTGTTTTCCTCTACTTTCTAACTTGTGAGAGAGATCTTGGAGGATCTTTTTGTTTGTCGAGGAGAGGAGCTGCCTTGCACACCAAGGTAGGTCATGCTTGGTTTTTGTACATTTTTTTCTTCACGACGAGGACCAACTAGCTAGGCAAGGTTGGTTGTCGTCGTGATAGCGAGGAGAAGCTGGAGTGGCTGGTGCTTTCTCGACTAGCGGCAACGGCAGCTGTTGCCACTTTTTTTTTCCGGTACGGGCCAATTGCTTGGCATGGTTGTGGCTAATCATGGGACCAATTGAGGCTGGTTGTGCCGAGGCCGGATTGTGGCTGCTGCTGCGGTAGTTGCCGGTGGAAGCCGCCATTGGCCCTTTTTGTTGTTGTTGTTGTTTTGTTTTGTTTTTTTCCCTGTTGTTTCCATCATGTTGGAGCTTGGGTTGTGTCATGACCTGCTGGGCTGGTTACGGCTCAACTCTAGCCACATGGCTCTTGACTTGCGAATTTGACTTGTGAATTTTCTTCTGATCACCTATTTCGCAAGTGCCTTTGTACATGTAGGGAGGTTCCAATGTGTACAAGAAAAGGTTCGTGGCGAACTTGCATCGTGTCATGATGGCTAGGCACCTATGCTTCTGCCATACATGGTGACATGCATGTTAGGTTGGCGGAACCTTCAACTTAAGACATGCCTTGCATGGACTCGAACGATCTAAATGCCAGGATTATCACCTTCCGCCCCTTTTACTTCTCCTTGGGCTTCATGTTTCCGTTGTCAAAGTTATTCAGGATGGTATTGTGTGCCATGAAGTGTGCCCTAAGCCAATGTACTGCAAACGTCTATTGGGTGATGATCTGCTTCAATAACTTAAACTACTTCTTTAAACTGGGCTTGACTGTGCGGGAGTTCTTTTACTTCTTTGAGGTGAGACGCTATGAGAAGTATGCCCAACTTCGTGTGAGCAGTGCTAAGTTGTTTGACAGTCTCAACCAAGGAGACCACATGTGAAATGATGATGTATTGGAGGTCAGCGGAAGGTGAGAAGGTGAGGTAGGTGACGTTCCACTTGTTCCCACCACTAACTGCAATGGTATGTTATACTATGTTGATCTACTTCAATTTTATTTGAATTCTTTGATGTGTGACTGCCTGACTTTCGTCGTCTGCTTGTAGGAAAGGATATCAGCAAAAAGCTGGATCTTGGACTAGACATGGCTAACGTTAGTCGGACCTTGAACATCCTTGCGAGGTTCCGTGAATGGCACTGGCTGTTGAGCGAGCATCGAAAGAAGGCTAGTGGCTTGCCCACTGGGATATTGAGAGGTGGAAGCTGCACGATCCTAATTCGAATGATCTGCTTGATGAATGGGAGGAGTCCCTGGAAAGAGGAAAGCTGCTCTCAAGTATTCCAAAGACGAAGTTGCGACCTCATGAGTAGATGATTTGTCTCTGTTAAGAAAGAAGCCGAGGCTTCCTTCTGCTATGATAAAGTCTTCTTCGAAAGAGGTCCCGTCTACTGAGAAGGCTCAAGTGAGAGCTGGTCCTTTGTCGTCTTTTAGGGTCAAGCACCTCATAGGTGTGGACAATAAGAATATTGGTGGCATGCAGAACACACTACTACAAAAAGGGCAAAAGACGACCAGTAAACAACGACGGTATACCAAAAAACCGTCGTTGTTTTTTAAAAGACGACGGTAATAGAAACCCGTCGTAGAAACATACTTTAAACACCTAAAAAACGGGTACACGTATAGATATTTTTAAACCACGACACACCAAATTAAAAAAGTGTCGTCTTATTACAAAGGTATTTTCAGAGTTAAAATCTGAACCTAAAAACAACGACGGCGTCTATGAAATCACCGCCGTAGAAAGTAAAGACGACGAAATAAAAATAAGACGCCGTGTTAACTAATTAATAAACATGACCCAATTTTCTTAGTCAACGACGCATAAATTCAAAGAAATCTATGACGGTTAATTACAAAAAAATTCGCTGATTTAAATTAAGTTACCACGACTGTAAATATAAATTTATCGACTTTTTAATTATACTATACTACGACGGTATCCATAACTCTACTGTCCTTAGAATTTACTAACGATGAAGGTTTGTTAAATTAACGACGTACAAATTTTTTACCATTATTCGTCTATCATTACCAGAATGAACTCTGTTCCTCATCATAATCGAACCATTATTCGTTTTTTTACCATTGTTCCTCATCATCATCGAACCAGAATGAACAAAGGCAATGTTTTAGAAGGAGTTTGAGGGCAAGAAGCTTGTCTCAGCCACCAAGGAAGGTCTCAAGCTTGATGAGAGTGAAGACGAGGCAAAGAAGAAGGAAGAGTTGAAGGAGAAGTTTGAGGGACTTTGCAAGGTTGTGAAGGATGTTTTGGGTGACAGAGTGGAGAAGGTTGTGGTGTCTGACTGTGTGGTAGACTCTCCCTGTTGTTTGGTGACAGGCGATCAGTATGGCTGGACTGCCAACATGGAAAGAATCATGAAGGCTCAGGCCTTGAGGGATAACAAAGCGGCTGGGTACATGTCGAGCAAGAAGACCATGGAGATCAACCCCGAGAACCCCATCATGGAGGAGCTGAGAAAGAGGGTTGATGCAGACAAGAATGACAAGTCAGTGAAGGACCTCTGGGTGCAGAAAGCCAACTTTTTAGATGATGTGTGCGTGTTTGTGTGTTTCAGATGCACAAACGAGGTGAGACAGAGAGGTGATGTGCCTTCAGAGAGGTGAGACAGAGCCAAGGGCAAGAAAAAGTTGAAACCCTAATTGAAAAATGAAAATGAAATAAGAACAGAAAAACCCTTATTTATAAACAAATCTTATATACCACGTCGGTTATTTTAAATTATCGACGTTTATATGAAAATATAAACGTCGTTTAAACCTAAAAGAAGGTCGTATAAATAAATTAACGACGACGCTATATAAAAACGACATTGTGATTTTTTGGAAAAATAATTTATTGTGTAATTAAAAACTTAACACGTCGGTATGAGTAATTAAAACGACGTGGTATATATTTTTCACGTCGTTATTATTGAGTATAAGGTCGTTGGGTAAATTGGAAATGACGTGATTCATCTTTTTGAAGAAAAATGCATCGTGTAATTCGACATAAAAACGGCAGTTAATTAAAACCTTGCGTCGTGTAAAGTAATATTATAGGGCGATGTTAACCTATAGCGCCGTATAATGTTTCATACTAGGGCGCTTTTTATTAATAGCGTCGTTTTATGAAACGGTTTGTTATTATTTTAAACTTTTCGCCTTCCTGACCCATACTTGCACTGTTTCCAATTCCGAGAAAAACTTTCAAGCTTCTCTCATTATTCATTCTCAAAGCGTTGTTTCAAACTTTCAAGCTTATCTCCTAGAGAAAACTTTTCCTCTTCCTCTCCTCTTCGTCTTCGTCTCTGAACTGAAACACCAAACTCCAGGAGAAAGCTTTCATCGCAAGCAAAGGGTAAGCATTTCTGGAGGATTTTTGTTCCTGTTTTGCATGCACATATCATTTTCGTGTTTTTAAATATTTTTACATTTTTTCTTTCCAAGTTTGATAAAATTTGCAGACAAAGACGGAAAGTTTCCAAGTTTGAACACTACTCTGATTCTTTTACTTCAACTAAATAAGACGACGGTGGCTTGTTATTTCCGTGGTTAGATTTATAGACCACGACGGTTCGTCAGTCACCCTAGCGTCGTGTGAAAGTGTTCTTCGTTGTTTTTTAAAATGATATTCTTTTTTTTGTATTTGATTTTTAAGGATATATTCATCGCAGGTTTGATTTCTCTGAACAATGGTTTTTGTTTTGAAAATCTTTTTAATTATTTTTGTGTTGAAAATATTTTACGTTTTTCCTAATTTGTTTTTGTGGTATAGACGACGGTATATTAATATTTACGTCGTTTATTTTCAATACCACGGTGAATGTTTATTATTAACGTCGTTGTAATATTTAATACTCTGTTTTTTGTGATTATATCATAAGACGTCGATTATTTATTATTTACGTCGTTGTAATAGTTTATCACGTCGGTGGTTAATTACCGTCGTGAAAATTTATTATTACGTCGACTGTTTTGTTATTACGTCGTTTGAAATATTATAATACGTCGTAGTTTATAAATAATCGTTGTGTTTTTTCTTTATTTCACTGATATATTTTCACTTGCAGGTTTGATTTGTCTGTAACCATGGTTTCTCAATCCCAAAGTAAGGAGTTTGGCTTGAAAAAAAATGAATCTAAGGAGCTTAGAGTTGTAAATCCTCAAGCCAAGTCCTCGAAGAAGATGAAGTTTGTTTCATCTTCTGAGACAGAACCAGGCAGCACGGCAACATTTTCTGAGGAGCCAAAGTCAAGTCAGGGTATAAGCACAATACCCCGTGTTGTGAAGAGAAAATTTTAGAAAATCAAGCCTGTTGTTGAGTACAATGACATGGGGAAACCATTTGGCCTTGCACATAGTAAAATGCAGTCCTACATTGGTGTGTTGGCACGCTCCAGAGTCCCACTTGTGGACAAGAAATGGGCTCAAATATCCAAGGATATAAAACAGCAGATTTGGGAAGCCGTTGACATAGCTTTTGTGGTTGGTCAAGGGGGCAAGCAAATAGTGCTATCTTCTGCCGCTAAGAAATGGAAGGATTTCAAGTCTACACTAACGAGGGTTCATATCCTTCCATTCATCAAGGAGAAGGAGAAATTAAGGCAACCCCCTGAAACATACAAATTCATAGAGAAAGCTTAATGGGATGCCTTTGTAGCTTCAAGGTTATCTGAAAAATTTGGGGCTGTGCATGAAGAACAATCACAGAGAAGGGAGAAACTTGAGTATAATCATCGATTGTCTCGAAAAGGATATGTTGGTTTTAAGGAGCAATTGAAGGAAATCATGCCAAGGGTAGATATTGATCGATCTACCTTATGGAAAAAAGCTAAAGAAGACAAACATGGTAACATCCCGGATCCAAAGGCTGCAGAGAAAGCAAAATTAATTGTAAGCCTACTCACTCTGTTTAAAAAATTTTATTATGTCTGCTGTTACATTTTTGCATCATATGAAAAATATTACTACGTCGAAATATTTTAAAACACGTCGTTAAAGGTCTGAATCTGGAATCACTACTCTGTTTTTTGTAATTATATCATAAGACGTTGGTGGTTTATTATTGACGTCGTGTTAATAATTAATAACGTCGGTATTTAGGTAGCGTCGTCTAAAATATTATATTACATCGATTGTTATGTTATTGAGTCGTGTGAAATATTATATTACGTCGATTTTTTATAAATAACCGTCGTTTGTTTCCTTATTCTGACTTTTTATTATGTCTTTTTGTTAGGATGATTTGCAAAAGCAAGTCTCTGAAGGCACTCTTTCTGTGTCAGGAACCAATGATGTTTTGACATTGGCTTTGGGTCTCGAGCATCCAGGAAGAGTTAGAGGGGTAAGGGCTGGGATTTCCCCTAAGCAATACTTCAATTTACCTAGATAACAGAAGGTAAGGTTTGCCGATCAATTGAAGGAAAGTGTAAGACTTGTCTTTCAAGAAGAGACTTTCAAAATGGAGGTTAGATCAAGGGAAGAGAGTTTAAAGATGGAGGCTAGGACCAAGCAATTGGTAGAAGCTGAGAGGGAAAATTTGCTTAGTCAGCTTTCCAAACTCATCCCAAAGCGTGCTGAAACTGAATACAATGTCCCAAATCCAAGGGCAAAGTCCCAAAAATCCAATGTCGGACAAAGCAAGCTGCTCTGGGGCACTTGATGTTAGAGCCCTACAATTTGAGGAGGATACTGCCAAGAATGGGGAAAAGCAGGAAGAAATGGTAACGTCTTTGAACTTCGAATTCTCTGTTTCTCTGTTTATATTTACCGCCGTGTTAAAGTTATACCACGACGCTTTCTTATTAAACCGTCGTTTGATGTCATTTAGACGTCTGTAATTATTACATACCGTCTTCTGTTAAGGTTTACCACGACGGTTTATTTATTTGTTTTTAATTTTGTACAATGCCATTTATATATTTCTTTATTTCTTAAAACAGAAATCCGGGGAAGTAGAAAAGAGAGTAGAAGGAAGATACTTGAGATAGTTGAACAGGTAAATTCTCATAACTTTGCCTTTTTCATTTGTTTTTCAATTCTCAATACCGTCGTAATAAATGAATTACCACGACGTTTATTATTTAACGTTGTTTAATGACTTTTACACGTCTGTAATTATTACATACCATCGTCTGTTATTTAGTACCACGACGGTTTATAGTGAACCCCACTATGCCTCCACAGTTTATTGTGAACTCAGCCTCTTCTGAGTTTAAAGTTGGTGTTTCTAGGATGAAAGCTTACAGGGCAAAGGCAGAGGCGCTTCGAATCATTGAAGGAAACGTTGCTGGGCAATATGCCATGCTCTGGGATTATTATCATGAGCTGGAAGACAAAAACCCTGACTCCACAACAAATATACAGTGTGAGTTTGTTGATGGTGAAACTGTTTTTAAGCGGTTGTACATTTGTTTAGAACCATTAAAGGAGGGTTTTAAGAGGAACTGTAGGCCTTTTATTGGGTTAGATGCCTGCCATTTAAAAGGGATTTATGGTGGACAGTTGCTCACAGCAGTTGGGATCAATCCCAATAACGAGACTTGGGTGCTAGCATATGCTGTGGTTGGGATGGAAACAAGGGATTCATGGACATGGTTCATTGATCTGTTGGCCAAGGATGTGGACATTGTTAATTCTCATGGATGGGCCTTTATATCTGACAAGCAAAAGGGACTGCCTGGTGCATTTGAAGACATTGTGCCTAATGCTGAAACAAGATTTTGTGTGAGGCACCTTTGCGACAACTTCAACAAAACGCATAAAGGTAAAGTTTTGAGGGATCAGTTATGGAGATGTGCTAGAGCTACCAATGTGCCTTGTTTTAACTATCAAATGGAAGTAATGAAGACCTTAGATAGCAATGCATGGGAGTGGCTTGCTGAGAAGCCACCAAGACAATGGTCTAAGTCTCATTTCAGAACACATATTAAGTGTGATATGCTGCAGAATAACTTGTGTGAAAGCTTCAACAATACTATCAAGACAGCAAGGGACAAGCCAATTATCACAATGCTAGAGATGATTAGGTGTTTGTTGATGAGAAGGATCCAGTGGAGGAGGGACAAGATGAGCAATTGGCCTCATCAAATATGCAATAAATTTTTGACCATGTCCAACATAAAAAGGTAGAAGCATGTAATTGTACTGTGCAGTGGTCTGGTGGTCCTAAATATCAAGTGAATGCAAGAAGAGGTGACCAATATGTGGTGGATTTGGATATTCACACTTGTTCTTGCAGAAAGTGGGACTTGTCAGGCATTCCTTGTGCTCATGGAATTGCTGCCATACATTACAAATGAGGTAAAGGTATAGAGGATTATGTGCATTCATACTACAACAAGGACAATTACATGGCCCTGTATAACAATCTCATTATGCCAATTAATGGATCACAGCTATGGGAGAAGACCAACCAGACAGCAATAAAGCCACCAGCCTACACTAGACAACCTGGAAGACCTAGAAAGGTGAGGATAAAAGGAGTTGAAGAGAGAATAGATAAGAGCAGGAAAAAATGGTTGGGAAGACAAGGAATGCAAATGAGGTGTACAGTATGTGGCTCAACTGGCCATAACAAAACCTCTCACCATCGGAATCTACCTCCAAAGTAAAACCCCTATCAAGGGGTAGAGGAAGACTAAGAAAATACATCACCAAGACCCTGCAGTTGCTGCTGTGAGTGGCTATTTTTATTGTTGTTTCTTCCTCAAAATGGAAAGGCTATTTTATTGTTTTATTGTTTTATTGTTTGAAGCTGAAAAGTGTTTTTTTTTTTTTTTTGGGTAGGATGAAGCAAAGCAGCTGCAAGAGTTAGGAGAATGCATTCATATGCAAGGGCAAAGGCTGCTACTGCTGCAAAAAAAGCTGCACAATGCAGCTGAAACTGCTGGAATAGGATTAAGAGCATCCAAGAGACAGAGAACATAGGCTCTTAGTTCTTAGTTTATGCCATGTATTTTATTTTGAACTAGTACAACTTTTGGTTTTGTGATGTGGCCATTTTGTCAACTTTTGGTAGTTGTTTTCCAGATTAGGTGCTCATGGTCATTTTAGAGGTTTGAGCTGCAAAGGTTGGAAAAGTATGTATGTATTTTGAACTCAAAATAGAATGGAATTTGCCTTCAACCAATTGTTCATTTGGAAATTGCCTAACAATTGTTCATACATAAACATCTTTTATACAACTTGACATGGGAAATTACAAGAAACAGACCTTTCATACACATAAAACACTTTGATTTTCCAAAAGGTCCCAGGGAAAGGCCACAAAAAACATCACCCAAGTCTTCTAAGTTCTACAACCCTAAAATGTAAGTGCTAATTTCACATTCTTGGAAGATCCAAAGTCTTTCCATTCAGTACTAGCATTCCCAACAACACAATAAAAAAAAACCCAAGAACCCAGAACACTTGCTCATAGAAATCTTTGTGCTTTTAAGGCAGCTCCAACCTCTTTTTTCAATTTTCGGTTTTCCTCTTCTTCCTTACGTAATTGTTTCAATAGTCCACATATCACAATCTTGGACCTTTCGCATACCTGTGGATCATACCATTCAAAGAATGCACAACCTCTTCTTACCTCATAATTGGCACAGCCCCAAAATCTTCTCCCAGGGTTGTTGTCAGTCCACGACGTCGTCAGACGACATTGATTGCCGCAGTGACAAATAGGCTGTCCCACTTCGCAATCTTCGATTTGCAAGACATCATCGACCTCGTCGACATCGTCGTCTTTGTCTTCTTCGAATTGGAACCTGGGCAAGCACTTCTGTCTACTTGGGCTTAGGTCTGAGTGAGGGCTTAGATCTGGAAATCGATTTGGGGATTTTTGGTTTTTCTTTTTGAATAACAGATGCCACGTTGTCGTTTTGGGCGTGAAACCCAGGGACATGAGATGCCGAAAATGCCCTTAAAATTCGTCCAGCTAGACGCCACGTCAGCAGATAACAGATTCATGACGGACTCGCTAACGGAGGGGGCATTTTGTAGGGTTTCCGTGATGTTGTGTATGTAATTGTAAATGTCCCATAGATTGGGATGTAATCGTAATTGACCCTATAGGTTGGAGGGTTTACTGTAGTTTGTCCAAATATATATATTGGAAAAGAGGGCGATAATTTTTTTCGGTAATAAACAAGAGCTTATAATTTACCCTGAAAAAAAAGGTATCCATTAAACACAGTCTAAAAAATATACCAATCATTAGATTCGTTTCAACATTTTGCCTACTCCTACAAATATTCCTAACTTCGCCCTTGAATTTAGTCCATGTTATTTTCAAATCTTGGGTCCGTCCCTAGGCGCGTATATGTTTGGTTTTCCGCAACTTCAAAACAAAGGAAAGGAAGAGATTAAAAAATGTGAAGTCAATGCATGGCGTATTTTAGTTGAACAAGCAGTTGTCTGCTAAAATGTGCAAACAGTAAAGTCATTGGGCTCAATTCAATTCAATTGGTTAGACAACATCACCACTTTTTTTTTTTCTTTTTCTTTTTTCTATAAAAAATATTGAAATAGGTGGGCAAAAAACCCAAAGACAACATCAAGGTATTGAATATCGATATTATCGGCGATATGTATCAAGTGTAATATATTGTAGTAAATTATTATAACAAAAAAAATTATGGTGTGTTTAATTTTCTTTCACTAATAACTACATATTTTCTAAAGTCACAGTGTTTGTCAAGTCGCTACATAATCAACTTAAATCACCAACCCACCATGCCATGCATTTCCTTCCAATTTTTTGTGATAAAATATAGACAATTGACTAAGTAACATCCTCTAAAGTTTCAATAAAAATTTCAAAATTTCTCATAATTTCCGTTATTTTTTAATTCAATTTTATCGATATCGATATTTCCTCGATATTTCCATCAATATATCCGTGCTTTTGGACCACCGATATTTTCGAAACTCTCGATATTTTAGACCTGGGTATGAGTTTGTAATGACCCGCATAATTTGGGGGGGTTGACTTTACTATAGTTAATCTTTTTAAAAAAATATAATTTAGGCCCTATATTGGGTTTAATAATCAAGCTCTCTCTTTAGTTTCACTGCACTTACTAAATCATAAGAAATTTAGAATAAAAAATTGTGGATCCCACTTATTTTCATAATCCAATATTCTCAAAATTAATAATTGAATCAATTAGGGGAGGCTAGTTGATCTAATTCTAGTTCATTAAATACCATGTTCCTAGGTGTCCTAATTCCAAGCAAGTAAAGATACCTATATGAGATCAACTACTCCCCAAAAATCAATCTCATTCCTTTTTTCTTTTTCTTTTTTATCTTTTCAGGTATTGGTATTAATGTTTATTATTGTCGACTAGAAATGGGTGGCCAAGTGTTAAGGCAACATGTTCTCGTTCTACTATTCAAGAGGTTCAAATCCTTATGTCACATAGTATACTTAGGGCAAGTTTGGGAGTGCTTTTGGAATAGTTAAAAGCGCTTTCTGACAACCAAAAGTACTTCTGATAGCGTTTGATAGAAAAGTTTAGAAGCGCTTTCTAAAGAAGCACTCCTAAGGGCTCGTTTGGGAGTAGTTCTTCCCGAAGCGCTTATGTTAGTTGCGCTTATGACATAAGCGCTTCTACAAAGAAGCAATTTGTCATTTGGATGTCACATTTAAAAGTGTTTTTATACTACATTGTCTACCGCGCAAATCTCACG
>BJCG01001737.1:0-68886 GCA_005406145.1 Prunus yedoensis | reverse complement strand
CCCATCACCTTAGTAGAAAAATAGCCCACTATCTCTAATAGCTCACAAAGCCCAAAATATTTGGTAAACCTAGCCCACTAGTTAAATAACTTGACCTTCCATTTTAAAAGGCCCATGCAATTTGAATAAAGAAGGACTAAAGCCCTCAGCATGTGGCTGAAACAGAAGGCCACGAAGGGACCAAAGGATCATAAGGAGGGGCTGCTGGGAGCTTCCCCGAGGGAGGAGCAAATTTCAAGCAAAAGCATTGAATGATCTAAAGGATGTTGGGGCGCAAGGGAAGGCGCCATCCTTGAACCAACATGTATACCCACTTTCTTTCCTTCCTTAGATTTGGCCATGGGAAGAGAAAGGAAGAGAGGAAAGGAAATGGGTGAAAGGAGAAACCCTCCTCAGAGGCAGCCGTGGGAAAGGGGGGCCTTGAGCTCCCAAAACCTTGATTTTATGCAAGGAAGTAGAGCTGATTTTACCAAAGGAAGATGATTGAAAGGATGAAGAAAGGAAGGAAGGGAAGAACTTGGCAAAAATAGGATGGAAGCCATTAGGGTTTCTTGAAGAAGAACTACCCCCAACAGCTATAAATAGGACCCCTCTCTACCCAACACAACACACTTCAGAGAGCAAGCTTCCTCTCTCACCTGTAAACTCAGTAATTTTCATTCTTTTTTGGTCTATTACTCTTATTTCCCTCATTTTTCCCATTCTGGCAAGCTGCGCAGAGTCACTGCCAAGCTGCCGGAAGTTACACTCAAGCCACCCATTCCTCTCTTTTCCCTCATTCTCAACCAAACCTCTTTGCTAATTCCTTATTTCCTATCTTAATACCTATTTTCCCCTAAGAATACTCAGTTTTCTCTCAAGTGCTAAACCCATGATAATTTTGCTCCCATGCCATAATCTTCTCATGCAAAGCTAGAAGATTTATCTGTAATTTGTTGTTATTTTTATTGGTGAAGATAACCAAAATACTTCCTAATGCCTTGCTGCCCTTTCGAAGCATTTTGGGGCTTAATTTTCGAATTCAGACAAAGGAGACAATTTCATCAACTAAGCCCACCTGCCGCCAGAAGAAAAAGACCCCTGCACACGGGAACCATTTTGGAAAGGCTTATTTACTGTAGCGCCCCCTGAAACTATGGTCAAATCTCACTTTACCCCCTGAAAGTTAAAATGACTCACTTTGCCCCTTTGACCGATGTTTTGCATCTCAATTTACCCCCATTGTCAAGTCAGTCAATAACTCTGTTAAAGATGCCGACGTGGCACGAATAGGACCCCACTTATTTTTTAAATGCATGCCACGTAATTACCATGTGTTAAAAAACAAAAAGGAAAATTTTCTTTTAAAAACAAAACTCAACTATTAATAATATATATATATATTTTAAATCTCCAATTCCCTTCCTTCCTTGCTCTGTTACGCATACCCAATCTCTCCCTCTCCCTATCCCCAAAGATGCCCATCATCCTTCATCCTCCCTCTGCAACCAACCACCACCCCTCATCATCCATAACCATCCAACCACAAGCCATACCCGCGCCAAAAAAAAATTGGAAAACAAAAACACTCACATAATACATTGAAAATAAATAAAAATCAAGTATCTTATTCAAATCCGATTATTCCAAACCTCAAATCAATAACACAACACAAACAATTGTATAAATTCATTTTATTTTTTTCAAGTAAAAATCATATGCACACACAGAGTGAACAATTGAAGAACTTAAACTACAATCTCTTCTTCTTCCTCCTTTATTTGATCTTATGCTCTGGTTTGCGGAGGGGATGGGTTTATTGGTTGCAGGGGGCGAAAAGCTTGACAATAAAGACGGTGGCGTGGCCTTGGGCTTCAAGAGTTGGATCTACTATTGAGGTTGGGTTGAGTTCGCAACAGATCTGGTATGGTAGTTGGCTTAGGGTGGGGAGGTTGGGATGGAGGCCTCCTCTCTTCACTGCCCTGAAAGAGCAGTCAACCCTTTTACACCCTTATCTCTCTCCTTATGGGTCTCTCCCAACCAATGACTTGAGGAATAGCGTGCAAGGCCTGGTCGTGACGGCGCGCAAGGTAGGTGCAAGATCTGGGTTGGCTAGGTACGAACGGAGAGGGTGAGGTGGGGCAGATCTGTTAGTGGCGATGATGGTAGGGGGTGGAGAAGACAGTGGCTGCTTCATTTTAATTTTTTCTTTTTTTTTTTGTAATTTTATTATTATATTTTTTATGAGCTGTAATTTTATTATTTTAGGGTGGTGCTGTGTTGTGGAAAATCTTTTAAATTTTTTTTTTTTGCACACATGGCAATTATGTGGTATGAATTTCAGCAAAATTTCGGGTCCCATTCGTGCCACGTTGGCAACTTTAACAGAATTATTGACCCACTTGACGGTGGGGGTAAATTGAGATGCAAAACATCGGTCAAATGGGCAAAGCGGGTCATTTTAACTTTCAGGAGGTAAAGTGAGATTTAACCATAGTTTCAGGAGTACTACAGTTAATAAGCCTTTTGGAAATTGAGGTACTCAAATGCAAATTTAGTCTAAATTTAGGGACTAATAAAACGATTAACCCTATAAGTTTATAACCTAATTGATTCAAATGCGACAAATACTTTAACTTTTTCATTGTAACTGGAAGAAATGAGAATATTCTTACCTCCATAATCTTTGTTTTTAAGAGCAACTCCACCCATTTGCCCCTTGCCATGGCAAGGGGGGAGCTAGGGCAGCTACTATTCACGTGAATAGTGGTTGCCCTTGCAAATAGAATTATGTGTTTCCACCCGTTGCTATGGCAAATGGTAATTACTATTTATTTTTTTGTTTTGTTTACAAATTTGTTTACCTAAACAATTAATTTGGATAATATTTTCGGATAAGATTTTTGGGTTCGTACGTGTCAATATTTATTATAAAATTCATATCTCAATTGGATAAAATTTTGGTATTTATAGAAAAAAAAAATCAGTAATTTTTTTAAAAAAATTCGATTTTTTTTTTCATTTTTTTATTTCACAAAAATTGGTTGCCGTTGGATTGGAGAAAAAAATTTGATCGGAGAGCCCAAAGCACGACACGTGGACTTAAGTGGCACTGTAGCATCACTGTAGCGCTAACGTCGCACATGACGTCATCCAACACGCGGGCTCGACCTCGGGCTGAACTGGCCTTCGAGCCAGCCCGACTTGCTGGGACCCACTCCCTGCCCGGGCTTGGGCTGACCGCTGGAACATGATTTTTTTGTTTTTCTCCCCCCAGCCTTTGGTTCAGCCCTCCACTGGAATCGCTCTAACATCCAAGTAAGAATCAGGAAGTACCCACCGGACTCTAGGCAATTCTGGAATAATTTGAAGAAAAAAAGGTTCAAAACAGAAATGAGAACCTGGACACAAAAACAAAAAAAAAAACAAAAGCCCAAGCAATAGAAGCAGAAGTACCTTTGATTTTGTATGAAGTCTTTTCAGACAAACAAATGCATAATAGCACCTATTTGAGACACAAACAAATGCATCAATCAATTAATACAAGCAATGTGAACTACATTAGAGAGTGATCATATCTTTTATACCGTAGTTGGTTATGTGTGGTAGTTAGTACAAAATAAATTTCAGGCAACATTAATAATTGACGTATATGATACCTCTGTACGTCGAAGAGAGATTTCCAGTAATGAAACCAACGCAACGACCTTGTTATTTTAAAGTCTGCATTGACTCCGAAGTAGTTTCGTCCTCAATTGAAGATCTTCTTATACTGAAATTTCATTTTTGATTTTTAAGGCAGCTGATATGTGATACCAGCGCATCTTCCATGTTAATCAAAGTCCAAGTTCCAAGTTGTTTTCTTCTTGTTGATTTTTTTAAAGAAAATTGGAGGATAGTCATTCTTTCCAAGTTGTTTGCCGCACATGATGGCACAACATAAAATTAAAAGGGCTTAATTAAAAATAACAGAGCATTGAGTTGTGGAGCAAAATGTTGAAATTGATAACAGTCAAGCCAGATGTAAACATACTTTGATGCCCTATTCATGTTATAAAAATCTTTTCTATCAATTCATATCGTGGAGCAAAATGTTGAAATCAAGGGTCAAAACCTTCACTTGTCTGCAATATGAACAGAACAACATATATCCTTTAAATTTGAGTCCAGTTACTTTGAAAACAAGAAGAAGAAAAAAAACGGAAGGAAAAGCAAACTAAAAATGCAAAATAAAAAGTACAATATTAATAATACATATATATCTAGCCTCTAAGCCTTTTTTTTCATCCTATTGAGGTTGACTGTTATCATCACATAGAGGAGCCTATCTTGTCCATTGTCTACGAATTGAAACTACGCTAATCTCCATGTCTTGTTAATAACTAAAGAACCACAAACCCCAAAATCCTACTATGAACCCCAATGCTGCAAAGATATAAAACCATGGAAGTTGATGAAGCCCATTGTGCACGTCTTTGTTGTTCTTGTTATCTGCATCAATGCCCTTACTTGGTCCACACTTATTTGGAAGTGGGGCACCACAAAGTTTTGGGTTCCCCTCAAACGCAGAAGCGTTGAAGCTTTGGAGCTGGGTGCCTGTTGGTATTGGTCCTTCAAGATTATTGTATGAGGCATTAAATTCTTTCAAGAAATTAAGGCTCGCCAATGACGATGGGATTATTCCAGACAAGAGATTCGTGGAGAGGTACAAAACCTCTAAATTTTTTAGGTTAGATATTTGGTTTGGAATGACACCGGAGAAGTTGTTGGAGTGAAGATCCAACTGCTGGAGAAGCTGTAATTGGCCAATCTCAATAGGTATATCACCAACAATGTTATTCTTAGATAAGACTATCGTTGCTGGAAAAAAAAATACAATTTCTGTGTTGGAAAAGTTAGAGTTGTGGTTACGTTGTTGCTGCCATAGATAGGCAATTCAAATTCATAGTGGTCTGCTTGAGATGCAATATTAGGTTCATAAATCAACCTTGGTAGTCTACAAAGTTGCTTTGGAAATTCACCTGAAATTCGGTTGTTTGACAAGTTTATATAAAACAGCCTAGGAAGAGTCCCCAACCAACTTGGAATTGGCCCTGTGATTTGATTACAACCCAGTTGCAACATCTCTAGATTCTTGAGCTTTGATAACCATAAAGGAATTTGACCATTGAGGTCAGAACAAGCCAAATTCAATACCCGAAGATTTTGGAATCCATCAAAATCAACCATGTCATCATCAGATGGCATTCCCTCACCTTTATAGGAACCAGCAAGCGAGAGTGTGTGAAGACTTTTGCAATTCATCAATATCTTCATTGCCCCTGTGAGGTTGGTGAATCGGCTGCAACTAAGCGTGAAGAAGGACAAGGATTTCAATGAAAGAATCTCAGCTTGTATTTGTCCCTCTAGATGATTTCTACCTAATGCAATGGCTTTTAGGGACCTACATGAGTAAAGGCTTACTGGAATCGTACCAGTGAAGTTATTGACCCTTAGGTCAAGTTTAGTAAGTTGACTCAGTCTTGAGAAATCAAGCATGGTGATATCTCCTTCCAAGTTGTTGTTTCCTAAATGCAGTTCTACAAGGTTTGTGCAATTCATTAAAGATGGGGGCAAAGCACCTTCTAAATTGTTGAAATCAAAGGTCACAAACTTCAACTTGGAGAGCTTCCCCAAATTGAGAGGAAGCTTGCCGCCAAAATGATTAAAGGAGAGGTCAAGCATGGCAAGGTTAGTGAGGTTGGCAATTTTATCACTAATGGCTCCATGTAGTGAATTGAGTGGTAATGCAATTTCTTCAAGTTTAGTAGCATTATAGATATCTTCTGAAATAACCCTGAGAGGTTATTATGACCAGCACGAAAAACCTGCAGTTGGGAACACTTCCCTAGCCCAGGAGTAAGGTTGCCACTGAATACATTGGAAGAAAAATCCAATAGCCTAAGGAGGGAGAATAATGGAGACAAATAGAGGATGGGACATGCCCTGTGAAGGTATTGTTGCTAACATTGAAACTAGTCAAGTTGCTTGCTTGTTGGAAGAATGAAGATGGAATTGCACCAAAGAAGTGATTACTGGACAAATCAATTGTCCGGATACTGCTGGATGGTGAAGAAAGTGGTAGCTCTCCAAAAAGACGGTTATAGCTCAAATCAAGGATCTCAAGTCGATTAAAAACAAGAAGAACTGAGTTTCAAGTGAATCATATAGTGAATTGTGGGAAAGGTTCAAGTGGGTGAGATGTGTGAGATTTCTAAGTGAAGAGGGAGAGATACCTCCTTTGAACCCTTCGGAAGGCAAGAGCAAACGGGTGACCCAACCATCTTGATCACAAGTGATGCCCTTCCAGTGACAGCAATCAAGGGATGTCCAATTTAAAGAAGGAGAAGATAGAGTGGAGGCAAAGGATAGGAGGGAGCTGCGTTCAGTTTGTTTGCAGGCATGAATATTTGTAGATATAATGTAAGAGAATAAGAGGAAAGAGGAAGCCATGAGCCATTAGATTATAAGGCTGCACTAGCATGTTGCTTTGTGTTTGTGTCTTTGCTCACTGCAAAGTAGATATATATAGATATAGATATATATATATAAGAGCAACCATGCTTGAAAACGATGCAAATTTAAAGTCCACAACTCCTTCAAAGTATTCAAAGTTGTTGTCATGACAGATGGTGATAATTTTACATGGAATTTGGAAGATATATGGTGTTATTTTTCTTGCCAGATAAATATGGCCTGAGAGTGACAGTGCCAGTCAAGCCTGATCCAACATTATACATTGACGTCCTATTCATTTCCAAGAGGTTTTCAAAAATCTCACGGATGTTGTTAAGACTTTGGGGAAGCAAAGACAGAGTAGGAAAAGCAAGTTTGACTTTGGGGAATGGTGTTAGGTTCTTTTTGTCGGTGGCTGGGGGTTGGGTATTCGAAACTAAGGACTCGACATAAGTCGTCTGCTAGCTCATACAATAATTCAAGTGCATTTTTTCCCCGATTGGTAAACGGCAGCCCCATACAACCCTCTGATGACGAACACATAAGAAGCCCAATATGACATAACTGCACATTAAGACCAAGGTCTAAAATATCGGTGATATCGGAAATATCGGTAGGCCAAAAACACGGAATTTCAATGGAAATTCCGGATATTATCGATATCGATAAAAATCGAATAAAAACCACCGGAAATTGTAAGAAAAAACAGGGAAATTTTTATTGAAACTTTGCAGGATGTTTTTATTTAGTCATTATCTATTAGTTTATCATACAAAAATTTGGAAGGAAATGCATTACATGATGGATTATTAACTGATTTAAGTTGATTAGATTAGGCGAGCTGGCCAAACACTGGTGAGTGTAGAAAAATAGGTGTATTAATGAAAAAAAGATTAAACACACCATAATAATTTATATAATGAATTAGTACAATATGTTACACTTTATACAATGCATGGTAAGATACTGGTCAAAGCATTCAAAACAATTTGTTTCTTGCAAAAAAAATTCATAAATAATACAATACATTAAATTGTACAACTAATTCTTATTTGAACCATAGCAATCTTTAAATATAAGTACAAGTATGATGTAGGTACGTGCAATTTCTACCATATCACATAAACAAATAAGATAACTAATATATTTTTAAAAATTGAAAAAAATTATACGAAACTTCAAATACAGCTACAAAGAAGAGAGAGAGAATATAAAATACTTACTTGCAGTCGAAAGATGAAGAGAATTCTTGAAATTGATGGAGTTCTCTATAATGTTAGAATTAGGGTTGTACTATACAATATATCATAATTCCATGTGTTCATATATTAATTTAGGGAAAAAAAAAAAAAAAAAAAGGGATAAGTAGAAAGCTACGGCTGCTGGAGATAGAATGGCAAGAAGATATTAATTAGTGCCTTAGGTTATTACAATAAAGGGAAGGGAAAAAAAATAGGACAAAGCGTGTTTTCACTTTTTTTTTTTAAAAACACTTCATCGAAATACCGTCGTTTCATTACAATAACCTATAAAAAAAATATAAAAAAAAGGCTGAGTCATCTTCTTCGTAGAGCCGCCAGACAAATTTGTAGAGTCGCCAAAATTTCTTCCGGTTCAGTGTCCAGATCAAGCGCCACCTTGCTCCGCCTCACTCCGCCTTTCAATGCCTTGCAACGCCTCCTCCGCCTTCCCTGTGCTAAACGTGCCACTCGCGAAAACACTGATATTATCGATAATTTCGATAATATCGAGATATTCTCCCCATTTCATGTTGGATTTTCACAATAATATCGCTGCCGATATTTCACCGATATTTTCGGCGATATTTTCAATATTCTGATGAAATTCAATTGGTTGGTGCTCAAAATATCGTAGCTCCAAAAATCCGATATTATCGCCGATATTTCGGCGATAATATCGATTTTTCAAACTGTGATTAAGACAAGATTTAATATCCCAAAATATTTAGACTAATACGGTAAAACAAATTTGTTTAAGCAAAATACAGATTTACTGAAACTATGGGGTTTGTTTCATGAAAAAAAAACCTGGATTTACATCTTTCATTATTATGAAAATTTTGTGATGCTGTGAGTAATAGCTCTGGTTGTTCTATGTTGAAGAATTCTTGTTTAGGCGCAATTCATACAATCCATACATAATGTTTTGAGCTAAGAGCATTCTTTGGACCTTGTAGAGTAAATTTGCGAGATAAGAAGAGTGTATTATCCTCCAGACAAACTAAATTTATTTCACCTCTTGAGATACCAGGTTAAACACAAAGTTTACAAAGTGACCACCCAATTTCTTTGGAGTTGATGTTTCTCGTCCACAAGCTACATGTCATCATGGACAGTCTGTTACTTCATTTTGACATCTATATATATCTTTACATATGTCACACACACAACTAACTAAGCACTTATATTTTGTAATAACAAAGGAAATTTGAACATCCATCCAGGGTTTCGATTCGCAGGTTATGTCAGACAAGTTTGCTTTAAAAGCGCCATCTGATGCTAAATCAGATAACAGCATAATAGTTTACTGCTATTCTTTCTACATAAGCTTCGTTTTCTTCCCCAAATAACAACTCCAGGCTTGACTAGGAATGTAGGCCTTCACAAGCCAACTAGATAATCTGAAGCAATCCAGTAGTAACACCAAAATTCTAGATATAACATCTACAGGCATGTTTCATAATTTACTAAGAAAAAACAAAAGAATGTATTTCCACGTCGAGATATTATAGTTAATTGCAAATCCATAATGCTTTCAACACACAAATGAACCTGAAGGGAAAGCTTAATCACACAACCAGGTGATTACTGCAACTTTTGCTTGGTTATTGATACTCTATTAATATTGTGGGAGCGATTTTTGTCCCACAATAATATTCGATCAATTGGTTACCCTTTCTTCTTCGTCGTCTCTTTCTCCTTGCAAAATATATTGGAATAAGAGGACCAACACCCTCCGATGCCTAAGTTAGTTCGATTGATTCGTAGAGAAACAATAGCTAAAAGGGTACGAAGCTATTGTGGGGAGAACCAGGTGGGCCGAAGCCGAGTGTGGTGGCCGGAGCCTTGTGTGAGAGAGAAAGAGTTTTGGAGGCTAGGGTTTGTGAGGAGGAAATTTTCTGCAAAGTTTTAGATAGGATTTTAGATGTACCTCAACCCTTGTGCGTAGCCATCTATTTATAGAAGCCTCGAAGGCTAGGGTTTCAAAAGAATAATTCCACAAATGGAAAGGAATTATTCTTCCTTGATTTTGGCGAGGTTGGTGTAATTAGGGATTTGATTTAAATCAAATCCCTAATGAAGGCAAGAATCAAATAAATCCCAATTAAATTAGGTAACTCCCAATAAATTGAGTAACTCCCAATAGGTCAAATAATTCTGAAATTGATTGGCTTAATTATTTGACCTAGGATATGAGATATTTTGCTTCCACAAATGCCCCCCAGCTTCTGCAAGGCGTGTGGTGGCATGGAGGAGGTGTGAATTAACTGTTGGGTTGTCCAGCTATAATTGGGCTTCCTTCTGTGCTTGGGCTCCTGAGTGGAGGAGGTCTTTGACTTGCTAATTTTTGACAGTATGAGTCAAGGCGATAATGTGTGGCACACGAACGTGCTGGAAGTCATCGGCAGATGGGAATGGGAGGTCGGCGACGGTCCACTCGTTCCTCTCACCTACTGTGATGGTAAGTTGTACCCCTTTTATTTGCCAGAGTCTTTCTGAAACTTTACTGTGTATCTGACTGACTTCCGTCTTCTGCTTGCAGAGAATGACATCTGCAAGAAGCTCAATCTTGGCTCGAACATGACCAAGGTTCAGCATGCTCTGAACATCCATATCAGGTTTCGTGAATGGCGCTGGTTGCTGAATGAACATCGGAAGGAGGTTGGTGGTTTGCCCCTGCTGAAGATGTTGAAAGATGGAAGCTGCATGGCCTGGACCTAGATGGTCTGCTAGTTTGAGCAGGAGTCCTCGATCAAACTTCCTCCTTCTACCACTAGTAAGTCTTCCTCAAGGGCAGTCTTGTGTGATGAGAATATCCCTATGGGAGTTGCTTCTTCTTCATCTGCCGAGATCAAGCACCTCGTCAATGTGAACAACAGAAAGGTCAATGGCATGCAAGAGGTTCGGGATATTCTGCTCAAGTCTCTGCCCGAATTGCCCAAAATCCATGATCTGCCTTGTAAAGAGGCTGCTGAGAAGCAAGGTTTGGGTCGTCTGCGCCAATTCGGGGATCAAACTTAGAGGACTATACCTCTGTCTAGCAACCATGACTCATTTGCGAGGCCACAAGCAGAGAAGCACGAGGTTGAATCAATGTTGGAAGTTGTGGCCAAGAGAGTTAAAGAGTTATTTGCTCAAGCAAAGAGTCCTTCAGCTACGCGAACTGTTGGTCCAGGAGTGGTGATAGCTTTGCTAAGGGTGAGCTTGTGTCTGGTCGGCTCAAAATGGGCTTTTGTCAAGTCCATTTGCTTGTGCTAAGCTGATTGACCACGTATATCAAGCTGGGATACTTGGACTACAGGAACGGTGCTCCTTCTTGTTGCCCTCTCGAACATTAAGATGATGAGCAGCTCTATCTTGACTTTTCCCCTTGCTCAAAGTGAGGAGATCAATGTTGTGGATGGAGAAGCAGTTGAAGAGTAGGTAGCAGATGAAGCTGCAATGGAGGAAGACGACGGCAAAAGTGGCACAACTGATGAGGTTAGGGCTGCAAAGGAGCAAGCAGTTGGGGCTGCTGAACAGATGGTGCCGGTTGAGCAGAATGAGGCTGTTGTTAGTGAGGTTAATCAGAAGGTAGCTGAGGATGTGATCGACTAAGGGTCATATGCCGAAGTCCCCTAATAGATGTAGTCACTTTTTCCTATTTTTGAACCTTGTAATTTTTTTTTCAATAAGTTGTCTTTAGCTGACGACCTTATTTCTTGTTGAACTTGGCTGGTTGGCTGCCTTTCCTATGAAATTTTCAATTGTCTTTCAAACTTCAATTCTCATTGTATCTTGTAAGTGTATGTCCGGATACATAGCACTTGAAAAGACTCCATTGAGTTTTTACTTGGGAAGTAGCTTGCCTACAATGGAGGTAAAGCTTGTCGCCTACGTGCGGATGTCAAGGACATAGCGCTCGAAAAAAAACTCCATGAAGTTTGTACTCGAGAAATAGCTTGCCGTCAGCGGAGGTGAGGCTTGTTGCCTGCAATGGAGGTAAGGCTTGTCGCCTACGAGCGTATGTCGGGGACATAACGCTCGAAAAAGACTCCATGAAGTTGTACTCGAGAAGTAGCTTGCCTTCAGTGGAGTTAAGGCTTGTGCCTGCGGACGTATGTCGGGGACATAGTGCTCGAAAAAGGCTTCATTGAGTTTGTACTTGAGAAGTAGCTTGCTTGCAATAGAGGTAAGGCTTGTCGCCTATGTGGATATGTCGGGGACATAGCGCTCGAAAAGACTCCATGAAGTTTGTACTTGAGAAGTAGCTTGCATTCAATGGAAATAAGGCTGGTCGCTTGCACGTGTATGTTGTGGGACCATAATGCTTGAAAAAAAATACTTCATTGAAAAGCTTGCTCTTGTATTGATGTTGGTGTGACTACATCGCTTTATTGAATAAAGAAATGAACAACATAGATAACATCGAAAGCAGTTTGTCTTCAATGGGAGTAAGGGAGGCTCGTCGCCAGCTAGAAGCCCTGCTGTTAATGAAGAGCTTCATGGATAGTATCTCCGAAGGTGGTGGGCATTCCATTGTCTCAGAATTTCTTTCCTTTCTAGAGTGTTGAGAGTGTAACTTCCTCTGCTCCCAAGTCAGCTGACTGCGTAGGGGTCTTCCCAATTAGGCTTCATCTTCTTGGTACTATGATGAAGTTTTTCTAAGCACAAGGTCACCAAGTCGAAACTGTCTAATCTTGGCCTTCTTATTGTAGTAGGACGTTAGCTGCTGCTGGTAGGCTGCAACTTGAACAATGACCCTTTCTAGTTCTTCTTCGAGTAGATCAAGGTTGACTTTCATCTGCTTGCAGTTTTGATTGAGACTGCCCCCCTCAATGCTCTTGGAAGGGACTGTGACGTGTGGGGGGATGATTGCTTCTATCCCGTAGGCCAGAGAAATGGTGTCTCGCCGGTTGATCTCCTTTTGGTTGTGCTATAAGCCCATATGACTCATGGCAGCTCATCAACCTATTTTCCTTTTGCGTATTCCAATCTTCTCTTCAGGCAGTCCAGCACGATCTTGGGATGCCTATACTTGGCCATGGCCTTACATGTATCTGGGAGTTGATAGGTGCTGTTAGATGTCATACTTCGCCAAGAATGTGGTGATCTGCCTGCCCACAAACTGTGTACGATTGTTAGTGACTATCAACTGCGGGTAACAGAATCAGTAGATGATGTTTTTCCAGATAAACCGTTCAACGTCAGCTTCCTTAGTAAGGATAAAGCCTCGGCCTCGATCCATTTGGTGAAGTATCAGTGGCGACGATCATCATCTCATTCTTGGCAGGTTGCGGTCGGCACATAGGTCTCACCAAATCAATGGCTCACTGCATGAATGGTCATGGACTGTTCTGCAGATGGTATTCTTCGGCTAGCAACCTAGGGATTGGCTTATATCGTTGGCAACGATCACATCTTGGAGCATACTCCGTGGAGTCTTGGCGCATGATAGGCAAAAATAACAGATGCTGAGAGCCTCTGGGCAAGCAATTAGCCCTCAGCGTGCTTCCCACATTTGTCGTAGTGTATTTTGCAGAGAACCTCGAGCGTTTCTGGGTACTTGATGCAAGTAAGGTGAGGGTCGGAGTATGATCTGGAAACAGCTTGTTGCCTTTTATGTAGTATCTCGCAGCCTTCTACTTGAGTTTTCTTGGCTCGAACTTGTCCTTGGGTAAATTTTCGTTAATTAGGTAGTCAATGATGGGGTCTTGCTAGATAGGATCCTCGTCGATCTACATCAGTCTGGCTGCTCCGCCTCTTCTATGCTAGGCTGGTCAAGGTGCTCGACAGGCATAGAGCGTCTGAACTGGGTATCCAGCACTGATCCTAAGCTTACCAATGCGTCTGTGTGGCGTTCTCTGCTGGGGGCACTTGTTGGATAGTGAAGTAGGAAACGCCTTCAATAGCTCTTGGACTTTGTCAAGGTACAAGATCATCTTTGGGTGCTTCACCATGTATTCTACTGAGGCTTGATTTGTGATCAGCTGGGAATCTGAGTAGATGGCCAACTTCTTGATTGATAGCTCCTTTGCTAAGTGCAAGCCAGCGAGCAATGCCTTGTATTTTGCCTCGTTGTTTAAGGCTGGGAAGCCAAGCGTGATAGCTTACTCTAACAGGGTTCCATCCGGGGTGATGCTGACGACGCCTGCTCAAGCTCATTTTGGTTCGACGCTCCGTCTACGCGCAACTATTACATGTCTCTGGGTTGGTCAGGTTCGGCGGAGGTCTTGTCTACTCTCGAACTTTCCTTCTTTTGTTGACCAACTTCTCTTCTTTGGAAGATGGGGTGAATTTGCGACAAAGTTTGCTAAAGCCTAGGCTTTTATTGCTGTCTTCGGCCAGTTGAGGAGGCTGTATTAGCTTAGCTCTATAGCCCACTTCATGATTCATTGGGAAGCGTCAGGGCTGTGGAGAATTGACCTCAAAGGAAAGTTGTCATGAAGATGACTCGGTGAGCTTGGTAGTAGGGTAGCTACTTTCTCACAGAAACTACAAGGGCCGAAATGAGCTTCTCCAATTTCGGGTAGCAAATCTTTGCATCAAAGAGAGCTTTTGACGTGTAAAATACCAGATGTTGGGCCACCAGTTCTTCTCAGATAAGAGCTGAGCTATGTCAAAGTTGGACACTACTAGGTATAGAGAAGTCTCACCAGGAACTAGCTTTGAGAGCAGGGGAGGTGAAGTGAGGTAAGTCTTAGATTCTGGAAAGCTTCTTCGCACTCCTTGTCCAATTTCTCTTTTTGTCTCCTCTTTAAAGCTTTGAAGAATGGTTGCACTTGTCGGTAGATCTCCAGAGGAATCGGTTGAGGACTACTGCTCTGCTCGTCAGACTTGTATTTCCTTTACTATTGAAGGTGACTTCATCTCGAGAATTGCCTTGATTTGGAGTGGGTGCGCCTCGATACCTCATTGAATGACTAGGTATCCCAAAAATCTGTCAGACGATACTTGGATTCAGCTTCATGCGACACTGGCGGAGCAGGCTAAATGCCTCAGCGAGGTTTTTGATGTGGTCTGCGGGCTCAGAGGCTTTGACCAGCATGTCGTCCACGTAAACTTCCATAGTTTTGCCGGTGGCATATGATGTTCGGGTCGATATCAGGCATGTCAGATGGCGACCACGCAAACATGTCTTTGTTGTTCTGGAGGAAGGTGGTCAGCTCCACCTTCTCGTCTGGACTTAGGAGAAAGGTGGTCAGCTCCACCTTCTCATTCTCGATCACAACATGTCTTTGTCGTCTGGAGAAAGGTGGTCAGCTCCACCTTCTTGATCACAACTTGTTCAATTTGATGCAGATGACTAGTGTCACATCTTGGGATCGGCTCCGCTGTAGCACGATATTATCCTCTTTGGGCCCCCCTCTCTACCCTCACGGTTTTGTTTTTGGAGCTCATGATAACATCCCAGTAGGTCACCCATCCTGGGATTGCTCTGGCCCCCAACTCGCTTAACTTCGGAGTTCCTATGACTCCGAAGCCAGTGAGCTCCCAAAAGGCCTCGTGTTAGATGGATGTGGGCATGTACATATAAGGCACATCAACCCCTCTCCATTTGTTGATGTGGGATCTTACAATCCACCCCTTTAAGGGCCCGACGTCCTCGTCGGCACACTCGCACCACAAGCAGAGTGGCTTTGATACCAAATTGTCACATCCCGAGATCGACTCCGCCGTAGCACGATATTGTCCGCTTCGGGCCCCCCTCTCTACCCTCACGGTTTTGTTTTTAGGAGCTCACGACAACTTCTCAATGGGTCATCCATCCTCGGATTGCTTTGGCCCCAACTCGCTTAACTTCAGAGTTCCCATGACTCCTAAGCCAGTGAGCTCCCAAAAGGCCTCGTGCTAGATGGATGAGAGTATGTACATATAAGGCACATCAACCCCCTCTTCGTTGGTCGATGTGGGATCTTACAACTAGGGCATCATTATGTGGCAGATCAAGCCCGACCAAGTCTTTCTTCAACGACTGGATCGCTAGTTATGACTTGGGAGATGTAAATCGCCTGCGTGATCTTTCTCTTGTGCTCCTTAGTGGTCAGCTCGGATTCCTAGGAGTTAGCTAGAATGGTGTTGATCCGTATGACCTTTTGGGAAGGTTCCTTGGCAGCTGCATCACAGTTGTCGATCTGCTGCATGGATTCCGTGCAATGGCCGTTTCAGACCAGCTCCTCAAGGTGCCTTTTCCAAGCATTGCAGTTGTTGGTGTAATGACCATGCTCCTAGTGGAACGCAGTATTTACTAGTGTCCCTCCTAGACGATTCTCCCCTCAGAGGTGGTGGTCTCCTCACCCACGGGTTGTCTTTCACTTGTGCTAGAATCTGGAGGATCGGGATGGTAAACTCAGTGAAGGTTCTTGTTTCCGAGCCTCCCTTTTGGGGCCGCGATCTGCGCTTGTCCCGAGTTTTGTGCTTGAACTTGTTGCTCTTTTGGCTTGCTTGCCTTATCGGGTGGTCAGCTTGCTTGCTGGCTTTCTTCGCGGCAATTCAGACATCGTCCTAGAGTGCGTAGCGCTCTGCTGTCGCGAATACTTCTGCTAAGGTTTGGATTGGAGTTATGGCCAACTCACGGTATAGCTCGTGTTCAGTTGGCAAGCTCTTCTTGAAAGCTGAGGATGCAACTAGGTCATTGCATCCTATGAACGCCTTATCAGCCTTGAATCTTCTGAGGTCGTCTCGAAGTGACTCGTCTGGCTTCTTGCATAGGTTGAATAGGTGGTCTGCATGCTTTCTAACTTGCCGGTAGGAGGTGTACTCCTTTGTGAAAATGAGAGCGAACTCCTTGAAGCGACCTATTGACGCGAACAGTAGAATGTGGAACCAGTCTTGAGCTGCCCCTCATAGAGTCATCGTGAATACCTTGCACATCAAGGCATTGTCTGCCTTGTACAAGGTCATGGCGCTCTTGAAGTGCCTCAAATGGCTCTCGAGATCAGAGTCCCCCTTGAATGGAGTGATGGACGAAGTTGTGAACCACTTCGGCGGTGTAGCTCGTTCCACCTCGTCGGTAAAGGGCGAGCAGTGGACTCGATCAATTTCCTTACGCAGAGCCTCTTCCATGCTTCCTTTAAGTTGGGGACCTTGGAGTCGGTCATTTACTAGCTTCTCGACATCTTCTGCCCGCAAGGCTAGTGGCTCGGGTCGATGTCTTCGGTGCCTTGAGTTGATGTCTTCGGTGCCTCGAGCGCCGCTGGTTAACTTCCTCCTCAGCTTCCAAGGGTCGATCCCCTTGGTCACTCGGCCCGTGGGTTAGATTAGGAGATTAAGCTTGCAAGGATCCTCTACAGCTTGTTGCCGTGTGTTGGTTTTCGAGCAGGTTGGTAAGCGTTGATCATTGCGTTCGTCACTTGGCTGTTTACGAACTCGAGCTCCTTGTGAGCCCAGCCTAGATTGGATACTTCCTTGTGGGCCTAAGCGAGCGTGGACATTGGACTGTGGGCCCAGCATCTCGTGTACATTGGTCCTTGGACCTAACCTTGAACAAATAGTCGACCAGCTCAGAGTACGGCTTGCAGATGTCTGTGTCTCGTCAGCATGATCTCGTTCTCTACCCTGCCCGTTTGTCCCTGTCTGACCAGCCTGAGACCTCTCGAACTGCTCGCCAGCATGCTAGTGCGTCTTCCTCTCCTCGTCACGGGGTCCAAGGTTAGGGCCTTGGTTCAAGTTGATCTGCTTGAGTAGCTGGCCAATTAGGTTGTTTTGATCGTTGACTCTTTGTGTGAGTTGATCGACCCGTGAGTTAAGGTCCACTTGACTGCGCAGTCGAGTAGAGAGGTGTGCATCAGGCCCAATGACATATGCGTTAGGGCTCCATTAGACGCGTACACAGGTGCATACGTCAAGTGTGGTTGCAGAGGAGGGAGAGAATAGATTTGCTCCAAGATTGGGACGGCATCAAAGTAGCCGTGGTGCTATGCAGCAAATCCGGCAACTAAGTGGTGTGGCTCCTGTTGTGTTCCGATGGTAGGATGGCGCAGCAGAGCAACTCCGACAGGATGGTGTGGCAGAGCAACTCCGGCAGACAGCGCTTGCGGTTGCAAGGTTGTGGAGGTCAGAGGACCATGTGGCGACTGTTCTCCAATTCCAGCAGCTGTTTGCAGCGGTTGTTCTGCAATTCCAGCAGCTAGAGGTGGCTGCAAAGCGCTAGGAGATGGCTGCAATGTCTTGTATCAACCATGGTTGTTTGAAACAAAGTGTGAAAATGGATTTGGAGCACGCTTTGAGTATTATCGCACGCTCTCAATGAAAGCACCAATTTGTGGGAGCGATTTTCGTCCCACAAGAATATTTGATCGATTGATTCCCCTTTCTTCTTCGTCGTCTCTTTCTTCCTGCAAAATAGATTGGAATAAGAGGACCACACCTGAGGGGTGTTGCCCAAAGGCCCTTCGATGTCTAAGTTAGTTCGATTGATTCGTAGAGAAACAATAGCTAAAAGGGTGCGGAGCTCTCGTGGGGAGAACCGGGTGGCCGGAGCTGTGTGTGGTGGTCCGAGCCTTGTGTGAGAGAGAGAGAGTTTTGGAGGCTAGAGTTTGTGAGAGGGAATTTCTGCACATGTTGGTTGCGTATCAGATAGGATTTTAGACGTATGTCAACCCTTGTGCTGAGGGTGAATCTGTCACATGTTGGTTGCGTTATCCCTATCTGACCAGCCTCAGACTTCTCGAAAATTTGATTTGGCTTGCTAATATCCATGTTGGTTGCGTTATCGACTTTAGACAGTCGAGTTAAATTTCAAATGTATTACAACTTGTTTATTGCATAGATGTTATAAGCTGTATTTTCACTTGTCTGCATGAGTTTAGGGTTTCTTTTCCCCCATAACTTTATGAACCGAACATATATCCTTTAAATTTGAGTCTAGTTACTTTGAAATGAAGAAAAAAAAAAAAAAGGAAAAGCAAACTGAAAATGCAAAATAAAAAGTACAATATTAATAAATATATATTTAGCCTCTAAGCCTTCTTTTCATCCTCTTGAGGGGGACTGTTATCATCACATAGAGGAGCCTATCTTGTAGATCGTCTATGAAACGAAAATACGCATATCTCCATGTCTTGTTAATAACTATAGAACCACGAACTCCCAAAATCCTAATATGAACCCCAATGCTGCAAAGATATAAAACCACGGAAGTTGATGAAGTCCGTTGTCCACGTCTTTATAGTTCTTGTTATGTGCATCAATGCCTTTACGTGGTCCGCACTTATTTGGAAGTGGGGCACTACAAAGTTTTGGATTCCCCTCAAAGGCAGAAGCGTTGAAGCTTTGGAGCTGGGTGCCTGTTGGTATTGGTCCTTCAAGATTATTGTATGAGGCATTAACTCTTTCAAGAAATTAAGGCTCACTAATGACGATGGAATTATTCCAGACAAGTGATTCGAGGAGAGGTCTAAAACCTCTAAATTTTTAGGTTAGATATTTGTTCAGGAATGACGCCGGAGAAGTTGTTGGACTCAAGAAACAGCTTGCGGAGAAGATGCAATTGGCCGATCTGAACAGGTATATAACCACTAATGTTATTGTTAGATAAGCCTATTATTGTTGGAACATAAGACAATTTTCGTTGTAGCAAAGTTTGATTGTGCATATGTTGCCGTTGAAGACAGGCAATTCAAATTCATATTTGTCTACTTGAGATGCAATAGGTTCATAAAGCAACCTTGGTAGTTGACAAAGTTGCTTTGGAAATTCACCTGACATTCGGTTGTATCGTAAGTTTATATAAACCAGTCTTGGAAGAGTCCCCAACCACTTGGAATTGGCCCTGTGATTTGATTAAAAACACAGTTCCAAGATCTCTAGATTCTTGAGCTTTGATAACCATAAAGGAATTTGACCATTGAGGTCAGAAGCAGCCAAATTCAATGCTCGAAGATTTTGGAATCTGTCAAAATCAACCATGTCATCATCAGATGGCATTCCTCACCTACAAAGGAACCACTAAGCAGGAGTGCGTGAAGACTTTTGCAACTCATCGATATCTTCATTGCCCTTGTGCGGTTGGTGAATCGGTTATAACCAAGCGAGAGGAAGGACAAGGATTTCAATGAAAGAATCTCAGCTTCTATTTGTCCATCTTGATGATTTGTAGCCAATCCAATGAACTTTAGGGACCTACATGAGTAAAGACTTACTGGAACTGTACCAGTGAAGTTATTGGCCCTTAGGTCAAGTTTAGTAAGTTTGTCTAAGTCTGGAAAAATCAAGCATGGAGATATATCTCCTTCCAAGTTGTTGTTTCTCAAATGCAGTTCTACAAGGTTTGTACAATTCATCAAAGATAGGGGCAAAGCACGTTCTAAATTGTTGAAATCAAGGGTCACCAACTTCAACTTGAGAGCTTCCCCAAATTGAGAGGAAACTCACGGCCAAAATGATTAAGGAGAGGTCAAGGATTGCTAGGTTTGTGAGGTTGACAATTTTATCACTAATGGCTCCATGTAGTGAATTGAGAGGTAGTGCAATTTCTTCAAGTTTGGTAGCATTATAGATATCTTCTAGAAGTAATCGTGAGAGGTTATTATGACCGGCATGAAAAACCTGTAGTTTGGAACACTTCCCTAGCCCAGGAGCAAGGTTGCCACTGAATACATTGGAAGAAAAATCCAATAGCCTAAGGGAGGGAGAAGAATGGAGACAATAGAGGATGGGACATACCCTGTGAAGGTATTGTTGCTGAAATTGAAACTAGTCAAGTTGCTAGCTTGTTGGAAGAATGAAGATGGAATTGCACCAAAGAAGTGATTGCTGGACAAATCGACTGTCCGAATATTGCTAGATGGTAGAGAAAGTGGTAGCTCTCCAGAAAGACGGTTATAGCTCAAATCAAGGATCTCAAGTCGATTCAAATGCAAGAAGAACTGAGTTCAAGTGAACCAAGAAGTGAATTGTGGGAAAGGTTCAAGTGGGTGAGATGTGTGAGATTTGCAAGTGAAGAGGGAGAGACTACCTCCTTTGAGCCCTTTGGAAGGCAAGAGCAAACGGGTGACCCAACCATCTTGATCACAAGTAATGCCCTTCCAACGACAACAATCAATGGATGTCCAATTTAAAGGAGGAGAAGAGAGAGTGGAGGCAAGGACAGAAGGGAGCTTGCGTTCAGTTGTTTGCAGGCATGAATATTTGTGGATATAATGTAAGGGAATAAGAGGAAGAGAAGGAAGCCATTAGGTGATAAGCTTGCACTAGCATTGCTTTGTGTGTGTGCCGTTGCTCACATGTATATTTATATATATAAGAGCAAACATGCTTGAAAAGGATGCAAACATCTCTGCAAATTGAGAAGTCGGCAAACAACCACAGAATGCCAATGATTGATATTGAAACCTTTGGGCCACCAGGAGAGGACTTGGCCTTCGCAAAGTACTCAAAGCTCTTGCCCTGATAAACGTTTTCCTCTT
Organism: Prunus yedoensis; assembly: GCA_005406145.1. NCBI lineage: Eukaryota > Viridiplantae > Streptophyta > Magnoliopsida > Rosales > Rosaceae > Prunus > Prunus yedoensis. The sequence goes on along the minus strand of BJCG01001737.1, from coordinate 47,783 downwards.
CTTTTTTTTTTCACAAAAAAGAAAGAAAGAAGATAAACAGATCCTTGTTGAATTCAAACTCAGAGTCCTTTTTTTAATAACTCCAAGTCCAAGTTCAAAGTTGTTTTTCTTGTTTTTCTTCTGTGCCGTTGCTCAGTGCAAATTAGGTATATATATATATATAAGAGCAACCATGCTTGAATTGAAACGATTGCAACGTCAAAGAGAAGTTCATTGGGTCTAATTTAAAGGCCGCAACGAGTTCAAAGTACTAAATTTGTTGTCGATCCCATTGATAGTTTTCTTGGAAAGACGGCATGCATGCCACACATGGCCTGAGGGTGACCGTGCCACACATGTTAAACTGCAGGGAAGCACAAGTCACGACCAGGTGTCACCTACTGACCACACAGAGCAACTGTACTGATTTTAGTAGAAACCAATTGTATATGAAAGCAAAGCCGAAATGCAGGCATAAAACATAAACTAATTTAGAAATCCCTCCTCTCCCACAATAGTAAACCCAACAAAATTATATTTAAGTCTACGAGTTTACTCAATTGAACAACTATACTGGTACTACAAGGTGATACAGTCTTCAGTCTTCTTTCGAGCAATGTCAACAAGGGATTGATTCAAATGTGACCAAATATTTTTGTAGAGGGATGAATCTGTCACATGCTTCGCACTTCGATGCCCAATCTGCGCCACCTGCAGGTCTTTTGATAAGTTTAGCCATAGCCAAGGAGAACTCTCTTGGGTTGCAATCTCAAGGAATCCCGTCTTCACGTTCTTAATCTACAGGGGCCCCAATATTGCACGCAATAACAGGTTTATGAGCTGCCATTGCACTCCAGCGTTTCATTAAAAAACCTGTTCCTTGGAACCTTGCCAAAGTAAATTTTGAGAGATAAGAAGAGTGTGTTATCATCCAGTCAAAATAACAAACCACCGTAAATTTAGAAGTCAGCAAAACAACAACCACACAATGCAAATTATTAATATTGAAACCCCTCTATACGTCGAAGATATATTTCCGCAACAATTACTTAAGGGGGGGCCACCAGGAGAGGACTTGACCTACTTAATTCCCATATTTTCTAATATGGGTCTATTTCAAATTTACAAAGAGTCGGTCTCATGAGCCCTCTCTCTCTCTTTGTATCTCCAATTGATGTTGGAGTTCCAGTCCCATCAACCCATTAATTAAATAAAACTCATAGTTGTGAAGAATCTGTTCCAGTCCATAGGGCTGCATTTTGCTGCTATATTAGGGAAGATGAGGATTGGGAGAGAAAGGTGTTAAAATAACTATATTGCCCTCCAATTTTGTTCCACATGAGCCTTGCATTTGAATTTGGTTTCCTCAGGTTATCCCCTCGGCGTGATTGCAGAGACTAAATCCCTCGAGGTACGGTCAAACGCAAAGCGGGGACCTCTCCCAACAGAGTTTTGCTTTATTCGCAAGCGTCTGGGATCGAACCAGGACCTCTATTTAAAGGATCCAAGCCCCTTCCACTTGGACAACTATTGTTAGTAACCTTGCATGTGAATTTTGACTCAACTTTGGATGGAATTAATCAACTAAAATTTAACAGTAGGGGTGAAATTAGTGAATTCATTTAATCGGGTGCTAAATTGGCAGGTTTTTAGTTAAAGGAGGTAAGTTCAATTAGGGTCATACTCCATAGTCCAAGGGGAAAACGACACATTGTTCTTTTTTTTTTAAAGTTATTTTTATAAGCGATTTTTTCCCTCATATGACCCCATAGAAATTAGAGTGCTACTAACGAATCCTAAAATTAACTGAGTACACCCTACTACCAAACTATTTATTGAATTACTAATTTATTCTAATATAAAATGACCAAAAATGATATATTGAATTGTGTACCCTAATGTGTAAACTCTCACCACCACTCTCCTTAAGACTTAACACCATGTCCATTGTTATAATTATGATTAACTATTTAATTTTTAATCTTTAAAAAAAAATTCTCAAAACAAAAATTTCTTTTAAAGTATTTATACAAAAATAAAAGTTAAAAAAATTAAAAAAATTAAACATTAAAAAACACTCTCTCCTTCCCCACCCACCCCACCCTGACCCTATTCTCTAGGCCACCCTCCTCAGCAACCCTAGCCACCATTTCTCCTTCAAGGCCATATGCAATTTCAGAGATTTTTTGGTCCTTATTGAAAGAGATGTATTCCAAAATAATAAATTTGATGCTTGAACATCTAAAGTTTGTTTCAAGATAATCACATGAAATCTTGATTTTTTGCTCTACGAGTTGCAGTCGGGTGGGGATGGTGGTGGCAACATTGAGGGTGGTTGTGGAGAGTAGAATGAGGGGATGATTATGTTTTGATAGGAATCTCTATCTAAGCTAGCACTATGGTTAGTTGTAACCATTGGTTAGCGTTAAGAGTTGGTTAGGTACCTTATATTAATTGTTTCATTATTTTGCAATTAATTTAAAAAAATGTTATATAATTGTTTTATTGCATTATTTTTGTAAGAATAATGTGATTTAGACACACAACATTAACCACTTTAGCTGACAACCTTATGTGGCGATTTCTGTGTTATGCCAAGTCAATTAATGAATGTCGCCATGTCATTAAAAAACCCTAGCGTTCCTAGTAAAATGGGCTCATGTCAATTAATGATGTTTTAATTTCTGTTTGTAATGTGAGCCATTGGATCATATTCCAAGTGGACTCTCTTTTTCTAGCCTAGGATTTAAGTGATTAGCTATGTGACAAATGTAGCATCTCATAGGATGATAGGAGCAATGGCTAAGATCAATCTTGATGTAAATCCGTTAGAGAAGCATCTCACTTCTCTCTCTCTCCTAAACGATATATTGGCTAGTTGAGCAGAAATGAATACTATCTCCAGTTTTCTATTCAGAGGCACGTTCTCTTCTTTATTCTCTCTCTGTGATTTCTTCCTTCCTCCAAACATCCAAAATATTCAGAAAACTAATTCCTAGAAGCTTTGAATTCTAACAAGTTTGCTGCAGAATGAGTGAAAGGAATGCGATACTGAGTCAATGACTTGAAGTCTAATTAAATAAAAATGCAAAATAACAGAAAGCTAGAAAATAAAGCAACTTCTAATCCCACAACTAACAAATCCTAATAATCTGGGATTCTCCTAAGGAATAGGTAAAAGAACATACTTCCTAACAAACAGGAATTTATTGAAAAACAAAACGACTATAAATATCTTAACAGTCTGCACCCGTTTCTCTCTCTTTTGCAATTGGCAAGCCGTAGGTTTTAGAAAGAAAGAAAGAAAGAGAGTGGTGGCAATGGCGGGCAAAAAGCTAGACTCCCCAGAAAAACTCGAAACCCAGATCTGATTCGTAAGGTATGCAAGGTCTCCAGGTCCAAGATGACCACAAGCGCGGCCTTTGGGCAATCAAGGCCAAAAAACGGCGGCGTTTTTCCCGCCATGACCCGAGCCAACGGCTGAACCGGGCCGGAAAAGGCCCCCAAGGTTCTACCCTGCCGATGACGTTCAACAAGCGCAAGCTCAGGTTCTCTTTATATTCCCTACTTTAAAGTAGAAAAGGGTTTAATTTGTCATATATACAACACGCATATTTAAATTGGTTGATTTTTGTAGGGCTAGTATTACACCAGGTAGGGAGTTGATTATATTGGCGGAAGGTTAAAGGGCAAGAGTGTTGTTTTTCTTAAGCAGCTTCCATCTGGGTTGCTTATCGTTACTGGTGAGCGTCCATTTTCATTTTCAGTTCGTCCATTTCTGCATTTGTATTTGTGTTTAGGGTTGTTTTTGGTTTTGGTTGAAAGACTGTGAAAGCTTCATCAAAGATGGAATCATTCATGGAAAAAAGTTTTATTGTTTATAAGGGGGATACTTTGTAGCTTCACTAGACCTGTTATAAAGGGCTTTTTAATTCTATACTTTTTTCTGTTTTCATAGGTACATTCAGGGAAGTGTATTTCTAACTTGAATGCTCGTTGTATGCCATTGCAGGGGCATTCAAAATTAATGGTGTTCCTTTGATACGCGTGAACCAGTCCTATGTGATTGCCACTTGCACCGAGATTGACATTTCTGGGGTGAATGTCGACAAGTTTGATGACAAATACTTTGCAAAGCAAGTGGGGAAGAAGAAAAATAAGGGAGAGGGAGAATTTTTTGAGGCAATGAAAGAGCTTCGTTTTATAATTACTTGGGTATCCTAGTGATTTGTCCCCTGAACTTGTACCTTATTTTACAATTAACCCCAGATCCTTTTGTTTAATAGAAAAGTAAGGATATGAACTCTGTTTTTTTTGCCAATTTCCCCCATTGCCGTCGAAATCGTGCAAAATTGCATCCAATTTTCAATTAATTTATGTTTGTTGGAAAAATATTGAAGAAAAATAAGAAAATAGACCGGAAAAAAAATCCTAGTGCAGTGAGATGCCCCCAATTCTCCCATGACCCAACCTTTCCCTACCACCCACTCCCCCCACAAACCCCAACCAGCAACCACAAACCCACAAACCCAGAAAAATAGGAAAATTGACAACAACAACCAAAAAATAAAAAAAAAGAATGAACCAAAACCTAGCGCCACTACCCCTCCCCCAGCACCCTATTGCCAACCCCCTCCCCCATCTATATCTCCTTCATCAACCCTAAACCCTACCCCAGCCGAATCCATCCCCGCGCGAGATATATACCAGCCCCAGCCAAAATCCATCCCTACCTTGCCCCAAGTCCCACGGTTTTGGGTTTAGCCAAAGAAGAAGAAGCAAGGGAGAGATAGAGCCAAAGAGAAGAAGGAAAAAGAGGACAGTCGGAGATCTAGGCTCGACGATGAAGACTTCATGGCCTGGATAAAGCCTGCAAGATCTAGGCTCGATGATGGCGGCTACAAGATCTAGGCTCGACGGCGGCGACGACAACTTCTCGACTTCATGGCCATAGATGGAAACAAACACAGAGTAGAAGACGAAGACAGAGGGAAGAGAAAGAAGAAGAAGAAGAAGAAGAAGAAGAAGAGAGAGAGAGAGAGAAGAGAGAGAGAAGTTTTCAGTTTTAATTTTATGACTATGATTTCAATTTTCTATTATTTATTTTATTTTTTTTATTATTTATTTTTAACGTGCAGAATGACTATTTTACTCTCATATTTAACTGCAAATTGGATGAAATATTGCGGATTTAGAAGACAGGAGGGAAATTGGCCAAAAAAAAATTGTTCATATCCTTAATTTTCTTATAAATAAAAAAAAAGATAGAGGGTTAATTGATAGCAGGTACAAGTTCAGGGGCAAATCACTAGTATACCCTAATTTCTTCAGCAAATTTATATCTGTTTATGCGATGTCTCTCTGAAGTTGTATTGTTGTACAATGTCGCCGTGTCATCAGTGTCTCTTCATTCTTATTCTTTAATTTTGATCAGCAGTTCACTAATTTTTTGGTCTCCCTTTTCCCTTGGCATCTCTCCCTCCTTTCCTCACTAAAGTACTTTTAATCTTCATCTGGCTTGCTACTGCTCGGATCCTTTTATCTTGTTATGTTTAAGTTTTTTTTATCCGAGGGTCTCCTATGTTAGAGAATAGTGTCCATTAACATGCCGGCTTCCGGTTTGACTAATTTCTTGCTTGTCGTTAATATTTCCCAACCAATTGTAGGAAAGAAAGATTGATCGCGTGTGGATGCCTCTTGACTAAGTCGATTGACGCCGTCCCAGCCTTGAAGCCACACTTTAGCAGCGAGATTCTCTCTTAAGTGAGTCCGGCATGAAGACCTCACGAGCTTGTCTTTTATGATTATCTCGTTTCGATTACTTACTCTTTAGGAGAATTTTCTGAGCTTAGACTGCCTGTTTAAGATTTCTCTGCGGTTTTGTGTTTTCATTTTGTCGGCATATCCATGATGTATTTTATTTGTTTTAGAGTGTACGGGTATATTAGTCTTTTACCTCACTCAGCTGTTTTCCTAAAAAGATCATGACACTTTAGTGGTGCAAAGTGTAAGTTTTTCTTTTGCTATTAGTGCAAGGGTAAATTACTCAAATGGTCCCCAAATTTGCACACGATTTACATTTTGGGGCCTGAATTAAATTTTTCGTTCAAATGGTCCATTAACTCTATAATTATTACAAATGATCCACCATCTAATTTTCTGTTAGATTTAACCAAATTTTAGGGTAAATAATGACCAAATTGCCCTCATATTTAACGGAAATATTGACAGAATGTAACAGTGGGACCATTTGAGTAATTAATATAGAGTTAATGGGCCATTTGAACGAAAAATTTAATTCATGCCCCAAAATGTAAATCTCGTACAAATTTGGGGACCATTTGAGTAATTAACTCATTAGTGCAAAGAGTAAGTTTGTTTATATAGAAGAAGGGTTAATCGTTTTATTAGTCCCTGAACTTAGATCCGATTTGCATTTGATATCTCAATTTCCAAATAGTTCCCGTGGTCCTTTAACTTCACTTTTGTAGGACAAATGGTCCTACCGTCAATGGTTGGTTAACTTTTTCTGTGAAATGCAAGGGCAAAAGGTATTTTTTATATTAAAATGAAAAAAGGTGAATAAAAAATCATATCTTTAAAACAACAATAAAAGAAAATTAAATAAAAAGCAAAATTAAGTTGGGGGGTGTAGAAATCGAGATAGAGGAGTAGAGAAAGAGTTTAATTTTAATTTGTTATCATATTTTAATCAATTTTGTAAAAGAAAACAATTTTGCCCCTACATTTAATAGAAAAGTTAACGAAATTAATGGCAGGACCATTTGTCCTAAGAGCAACTCCACCGGTGAGCTGAGCCCCAAGGCGGGGGGGGAATGACGTTCCAGCGAGGAGCCCAAGCCCGGGTTGGGAGTGGGATCCATGAAGACGGGCTGGCCCTCAAGCCAGTTCAGCCCGAGCTCAAGCCCGAGGGTTGGGCTGAGGTCAGCCCACTCATTTGATTTTTTTTTTTTTTTTTTTTTGCCACGTGGCGTCGTCTAGGCTCTCCGATCGGATTTTTTCCTCCAATCCAACAGTAGCCAATTTTTTTGCAATAAATACTTGAAACAATTCGAAATTTTTTTTAAAAAATACCCAAAAATTAATGAATTTTTTTTTATAAATACCAGCCATTTTTTTAAAAAATTTATCTGAAATTGAAATTGAAATTTTATCCGATTATGAGATATGAATAGTATTGACACATAGGAATCCGAAAATATTATCCAAATTAATTATTGAGGTAAAAAAAATTTGTGAAAAAAACAAAAAATGAATAATAATTGCCCTTTGCCATGGCAACGGGTGTTAACGGAAATGTCTTTTTGCTAGGGCAACCACTATTCACGTGAATAGTGGCTGCCCTAGCCCCCCCCTTGCCATGGCAAAGGGCAAATTGGTGGAGTTGCTCTAACAAACTGAAGTTGAAGGACCACAGGAATCATTTTGGAAATTGAGGTACTCAAATGCAAATCGAGTCTAAGTTCAAGGACTAATGAAACGATTAACCTATAAAAGAATGCATAGACACATTATTGAGTTTTAATTAACTTTGATCAAATTCTCGCCGACCTTTATCTCTCTTTTTGTTTGTGTTTTTGTGATTAGACTGTAGCTTGTAAATTTGAACTCAAGACCTCGAACACGTAAATGGGGTGTCGTTAAACTAAATGATCATTGGCTCTCTTTTAAACATGATCTAACACAGAGAGTTAGTGGTTTATTTAGATAGGCCTACTGTAGGGCTCAGTTTGATTAAGTGAGGAAGCAAGGTTGCATGTGTAAATGTTTTAAAAGTCTAAACAGTATAATCAAAACTGTACAGGATTCGTGTTGCAGCCCGCCTTGGTTATAAATCAAAAACCTGTAATTCTATTAATATATATTTTATATATACATGAATAGCTGGGTCACAAAAGGCCACTTCATCTCCTATTCCTAGAAGAAATAAAATTAGTTTAATGTGGAGGATCTTCAATGATACTCAAAGGTTCACTTAATTCCATCTCTTGGCATTCTTGTTCCTTTTGATTTTGCCTTTGCTTGCTGAAATGCCTGCATCTTTTGCTTCTTCCGAGCTTCCTTTTCAGCCTATAGAGGAAAAGAAACGTAGTATCGGCTCAGATTGCTGCACTGAAACGTATGAATTTCTTCGTTTCATAATGGACGAAAGCTTACCTTAGACATCTTTGATTTGGCTTTCACTTTCGGAGCCTTTCTTCAATCTCTGCCTCGCGCTCAGCTCTCTTTCCTAGCATCAAGATTCTTCTCTAGATAATACTGCAGGCCATAAAAGTTCAAGGTTAGAATCAACGATTAAATAAGCAACTGCATAATCAATTTAGTTTTTTTAATAAACCCCAGACTCTCTAAATAGGATCACTACTGCTCATTAAAGTTAGGAAATTGATATGATGGTAAATAATCATCCTAGGACGACAATTAAGGGCATAACAATCTGCTAAGGGGGAGTCATCAATCTGAGCAAACTGTCAAGTTAAATATTTCATGAATCATAATTTGGTTGAGGCTCAGCTGCAAGATGCTGAGATAATCTTCAACTTAGCTCATTTCTTTCAAAGCTACTAAGATAGATAAATCCATAATCACATACTTTAATTTGGGTACAGTGAGGGTAGATAGAATGCTTACATTGTAATCGCCTGCATAATTTTGCAACTTGCGATCTTTAACTTCCACTACTCTATTAACTATTTGCTTTATGAAGTATCGGTCCGTGAGAAACTGTGATGACAGTGCCCTTGTACTCTGTTATTGCCTCCTGAAGTAACAATTAGAGGGCCATATTAGACAAGTGACGCTCAGAAGCTGAAGTAATACAAAACATTCATTGTAGACAGAGAATGGAAAGAAAAATGCGAGATATACCTCAAGCATCTCTTTTGAAGGAATATCCAAGTGATTTGTCGGTTCATCCAGAACTAGCAGAGTCGATGGCTTTACCATGAACTTGCAAAAGGCAAGCCGTGCCTAACAAAAGTGAAAGACAAACTGTTAAAACCATCATCTTGTTTTCATGCCCCCCATTTGTTTTGGGATATTGACACATTTACTTCCACGTATAGTGCAGGCTATTCGTATAAGTATGTAAGCACAAAGTAGAATGAATGAAAAACACAAAGAAATTCAAACCTTCACAAACATTAAAGTTAATTCCTCGCTGGGAAGGAAAAGATATAGAGAAGACCATTGATTATAAAATATATATATATATATATATATATATACTTAGGTACAAAGAACTGACAAATTTCAGTTGCAATCCCTTTAAATTACCTTCTCGCCACCACTCAAGAGGGAAACCTTTCTATCAAGCATATCAGATTTGAAATTACAACGCCCAAGGAGACCCTTTATATCATCAAGTCTCCAGTCCTCTGCAGCTTCTTCTACTGTCTCAAGCACTGTTTTATTTAAATCAAGTGCCTCAGCCTAAAAATACACGAAATAGGTTAACACCAGCAATATTGCCAGGCAAAGCATATTGTAAAGAACAAAGAAACTTCGATAAAATGGAAATAAAAATTTACGTGAGGAAATCTAGAAGCATGATGGTATTAATTAAATCGAAGTACCATTATATAAATTATAGTAACGCACCTGATTTTGCTCAAAATAGTTTGGGAGGACATTATGCTCGCCAATCTCAACTTCACCTGTTATTGGCTTTTGTAAACCCATTATTAGTTTCAGCAAAGTACTCTTTCCACATCCATTTGGGCCAATTATGGCAATTTTCTCTCCCCTTTCAATTGTAAGATTTGCCCTGTTAAATAGGACCTGATACAAAACACAGATTGACAAATATTAACAACTTGTCTCATTTATCTTCAACAAAGTATAAAATTTGCAGATGAATAGTTTAAAAATACATATGTCAACCCACCTTATCCTCAAAGCCGAATTCCAGATTCTTTATTGTTGCAACAAATCTTCCGCTTCGTCCCCGCTCAGGAAACCTGATCTTCATTTGTTTCCTCTGGAACGGCCTTTCAATTAGATCCTCTTCCTGAAGTTTCTCCAGCTTCTGTTGTTGGCAATAGAGAGAATGTTAGATAAAGGATTGAACAGTCAAATGATTAAATATCACGCCATAAAGAGCAATGCATAAATATTTTAGGGACATCAAATAGATATAATCAACAATCATGTATGTTTAGCATTTCTATTCAGTACCATGATGAACAAGAAGCATTAGGTATCAAAAATTAAATAAAGAAAAGTTTATGCAATATTTAGTTCGTTTGGCTAAACAACAATGATTGGATGAGACAGACTACAAGCCCAATGAACGAACAGTTTAAGAAACACTTTGTTTCAGAATGAATATTTCTCACCACTCTTAAGTGTTTATGACTGAGAAAAGAAAATTATAAGCAGCTAGGTTGTATTATTGTTAAACAGAGAAAATGATGCAAAAACATCCAACTGTAACTGATTGTCCAGGTTAGATCGGTGTATTTAGTTTCTTTTGGAATTGCACCTCGATTTCTGTGCTAGTCTGGTAAATCTCAGCATACCTTTTCAGCGGAAGAAGCACGGCCAGAATTTGCTCCAGCACCCAACCTTTGTATCAAGTCTTTTGTCTGCTCAATTTCCTTCTGCTGCTTCTCCCAAGCAGCATTTTGAGTTTCTATCCATGCTGCCCTTGCAATAAAATACTCAGAGTAATTTCCATCATAAGTCCTGGAGACACCCATATCAGTTTCCACTATTTTTGTACACAACTGATCAAGAAAAGCTCGATCATGAGATATGATAACCATTGGCACATCTTGCTGATTGAGATAATCCTCAAGCCACTCAATTGTGTCAAGGTCAAGGTGATTAGTCGGCTCATCCAAGAGTAGTAAATCCGGCTCCTGAAGATAAAACATGTTGCAATGATCAACAGCTGAACCACTATACATTCTAAGTCACTTACACATGCTATCCATATTACCATGTGAAAAAGTGATAAACCACTAATGATTAGTCTGCTAACTTTTTGTGTTGTTTGTCAAATTCACCTCACATAAAAAAATATCATAAGTTTTATGAAACAAATATTTGTTGGAAACTGCATCTCGCTCTCCAGAAGTTTATGTTAGCAATTTCCTTATAAACTACTAATAAACAATTGCCCTGAAACCATTTTCTGCAAATACAAAAAGGAGCATAATACTGTCGTAGCAAGAATGAAAACCATGTAGAAAGATATCCATCCATGCATAAGAAAAACTTGAAGCTATAAATCAGCTTCCTACACCAACATAGATCATCCAACACATAAAATACCCCTGATGAATAGGATAGTTAATATACCTGAAGTAAAATCTTCCCAAGTGACATTCTCATCTGCCAACCACTGCTAAATGAGGCCACCAATCTATCCGAATCCTCCGGAGCAAACCCAAGTTCAGGCATCAACTTATTTATCTTTGCATCAACCATATCCAAGTCAACTGCCTGTGCCCGATTCTGAAGCTTATCAAACTCATCCAAAAGCCTTCCCATCAACTCCAAATCATTAACCGAATCCTCCAACGCCTTTTGAACCTTCTCCAACTTCCCTGCTACCTCCATCTCCTCCTTAAACGCACTCATAAATTCCTCCTTCACTGTCCTACTCAAAGAAACCTCGAATTCTTGACTCAAAAACGCAATTTTCATATTGGGTTTCGCCTTTATTACATTCCCAGAATCGGGTTCTTCTAAACCAGCAATAATTCTCATTTGGGTTGTTTTCCCTGCTCCATTTACACCTACCAATCCAACTTTGTCCCCCTTTTTCACTTCCCAACTCACATCTTTCAAGACAGTCACACCCTTATAGCTCTTCCTCACATTTTCAAGCTTAACACCAGAAGAAATACCTGAAGCCCCGGAATTTGAATTATTTTTACCACGTTTATGCTCAAATTCACTCTTAGAATTATCCGAAAACAAAGATTCAATATCGTTTTCGGCAGTAGTTTCGGGTACCGATGTTTCGACGGCCAAAGCCGATATCCGGGTTGGAATTTTAGCATTCGGCCTTCTGGGTTTGTATAAATTAGTGGTTTTGATAGAATTGGTGTTGTTACCTCTAGTTGATTGAGCAGCTATTCGATTTGAAACTGAGCAAAGCCGAGGTGGGAAAGCGGTCATTCGGGCATCGAAATGGGCTGAACCAGTGAGGAAGCTCGAGCGGAGGTCAAGGCGGTGAAGCTTAGAAGTCAAATCCATGGCTGGGAAGTGAGAAAGCGAGGGAAATTCTTTTGGTGAGTGAGAGGCTTTGGGAAGATAAGCACAAGTTTTGGTGGACATGAATTGGAGAAATATTAAGGTGTGAGAATGAAGAGAGAGAGAGAGAGAGGTAGAGGGCAGAGGGTTGAGTTTCTCTCTCGGTCTCTGTGAGAGAAACTCTCAGCCAACGAATACGAATTGGTGAAATGTGTGGACTCTAAAATACCCTCGTAAAAATAGTTAGAGAGAGACAGAGAATAGATAGAAAAGAAGCGTTCTTTTTACACTACTGGTATTCTATCGTTTGTCTTTGTTTTCTGTTTTTTATTCTAATTGTCTTTTTTTTTCTTTTGCTTCAAATCTTTTTCTATTTATCATTGTTTACGATATTGGAAAATGGTAGCCGAAGACGGTATATTTTTATTATTATTATTTTTAGAAGTATATTCTATATTGTCAATGACAACCTTTTATGTTTGTTAATCCCATTTAACTTTCCTTTTTATCTTTGTGTTGTGATCTAATCAACTTAGCAAGCCAACGGGTTTAATTTAGTGGACAAGGACATTTATGTGTATCTTAATGAGAAATGTGTGTCCCTCTTGTAGTTTAGACTATCTCTGGTATTAAAATAATTATTATTATCTTGACACGATAATAACTGGTCTCAAATTTGAACCAAAAATCACCTCAGCACAACAATCAAACTGATAAAAATGAAAAATTAACGTCAAGATGGCAAAAGAAGTTAATAAAACAAAGAAAAGAATTAACGACTGAAAATTTTAGTAAAATCCTGTACACGTTCGAGAGAGTTTTCATATTTATTATATATGGAGAAAATTTTTAAAAAGAAGAATAAAGACTCAAAATTCTAGTTCCAAACTCGAACTCGTATCGTATAGAAGTTTTCATCCATTGTATGGTACCTCTGAAAATTAAAAGTAGGGGAATGCTAGCAACCTTCTCCTTTGGACCTTCTCCATTTTTTGCTTGACATGTGTCATTCTTCTTACACTTAAAACAATGTCATTAATATATTATACAAGCAAGTTTATCCTTATTAAATATATTCAATTTATCTAAACAAAATTCATAACTTTCTTACCATCTTATTAATTTTTTTTTCACGTCAATTATTTTTTTTAAAAGAAAATTGCTGCTTTTAAAAAAAGAGGAAATTTCCCCCTTTTTTTTCATTTTTTTTTAACACAAAGGGTTTTGATAGAAAAAAAAAAAAGTCTAAACTTGACGTTAAAAAAAAGGGCATTTTCTCTTTTTCTTTTTTTAAAAGCAGACATTTTCTTTAAAAAAAAATTAATAAGATGGTAAGAAAGTTGTGAAATTTTTTTGGATAAATTGAATACATTTAATATGGGTAAACTTGAAAAGCAAAAGTTAGCTCGTATAATATATTAATAACATTGTTTTAAGTGTAAGAAGAATGACACATGTCAAGTAAAAAATGGAGAAGGTCCAAAGGAGAAAGTTCGAGAAAAGGTTGCTAGCATTCCTCTTAAAAGTAAAAGACATTCTGAATATTTTGTAGCCGCGAAAAATAAACATAACCTATACGATTTTCGTGGTGCAGATTCTGCAAGGAGATCCTCAGAAATTGATAACAAATCCCTTCATCTAATGCCACGTGCTATTCATTGTGAGGGTATCCTCAAGCCACGTCCCCATAACATATTTTCATTCAACAACATTGGATGAGATGAAAGTTTTGCAGTCAAAAATCAACAACTAATCTCACAATGAATAGCAAGTGGAATAGTCGCGTTACATAAATCGTCCACGCGTAGCTCTAGGTAGCAAAACAGTACTATTCTAACTAATGACGATTCCAATTGGCATATTGTAATTGATCGGGGATAACTACTCTCATTTTACACATGGCTCAAAATTTTCACTTTTAATGTATAATACCAATAAATATCATATACAACTTATACCACGTAGTTGTACTCCAATACCACACTATAATACCTCAAATTACTGAGCCTACCTAGCCCATAATTTCAAGGGAGATTCATTATTATACCTAATATAGAAGTTTAAATTATTTTAAAAAAAACCTTATATGAAATGGATTTTAGAAACACATCCAAAACTTATTTACAACATAACAAAGAAGCTCTTAACTTCTTGTAACTTCAAAACAAGACCAATCTCAAAACCTCATTTTTTTTAAAAACCCAAAACACTTAATAGGGCATCAAAATAATTTAATAATCAAAATTAAATTCAATAGGACCAACTGTCATTTTTTGGGGGGGTTTTTTATTTTTTTTGGTTTATAGAAATTAAATTGTGTAGGGTTTATTTATATCATTAGTGCTAAGAATGGATATATGACTAAATATCTCTAATTTCAGAATTCTTCATTTCATTTTATTTTTTTCTTTATACAAGCAAAATTAAAGATAGAGGAATCAAATACAGAACCAGGAGGGTAGAAATAAATGTTTCATTTGAAAATATAAATGTTGTGAACAATTTGAGCTACAAAACTCTTGTAGCCATTTCTTGGTCCTTTAATCAACAATCCACAAGAAAATTACCAGATCCTGTTTATATTCTTTCACTGATATTATACTTGGTAAGGACTAGAACGTTTCAAATTTGTGTTTAATTCTTTTGAACATAGGTTTTAAAAAACAAACCCGAAATTCCAAAGCCTTTGATCCGAAGACACATTTCACTACTGGTTTATATTTCAACAAACACTGTAAAACAATGTCCAAACCTGAATAACTTGTATGCCACCTTCTTCTCATATTTGCAGGTGTAAGTGATGTAATTAAAATGGAAAGAGAACAAGTATAGGTGAAGTTTTGAGTTTACTATATATGCTTTTAGGATATTTACCGCAATGAAATTATAATCCAGCAAATTATTTCATCAGAACATATTATTGAATTTATGTTGGGGGGAAAAGAAGGCTAAACCTAATCTCAAGAGTGATTTCAATTTCCTGTGCCTACAACTCCAGGTATCTATCAGAGTCAGCAATGAAGATTTAACATACCAAATGCCCTGGAACGACAACAGTCTTAATTTAAAGGAAGACTGGTGGAGGTAAAAAACAAGTTTCCTCAAGCAGTACCAAATACCAAATGCTAAGCGATGCTCGGTGCGAATTCGATAGCCAAAACCACCTTCTGTGAAGTCAGTGACTCGAATAACCAAAGTATCCCGCAACCAACAGATGCAGTGTAAGAAGTGCCCTTACAATGCACCAACTTCAGGCCCCTGAAATTAAAAATCATAGACAAAGCAAGAACTGGTCAATTTTCAATCATAACAGAAAAAAATGCAAGGAAATTAACACAGGAAAAGAAAAGAACAAATTTTCCGACTGTTACTTTACATTGGACGGAATGGGGGCTCTAGATACAATGGGAAACCAGTACTAGAATTTCAATATTCTATGACAAAAATAGAAGCTGCATGCAGGTAAATTTCACTTTGATCTCCGGCCATCTAACAGTGACAAGTCCCAAGTTCCCAACCATTTGAGGTCAGCCACATGAATCTCAGTTCTCTGTTCCATCAAATCGTCGAAAATATTTTCATAAGTCATACAGAATTACATATTTCGACTATCTGTGATTTTCCACTAGGTTAATTTTAGTCTTCCGCTGCCCTCTAACCACTGGCATCTATGTTGCTTACGTCACTCTTTCTGACTGGTGCATCTATTCGTCTTTGTTATACTTGGTCCATATCAGAAACATGAAACCAGAACCATCAAGGAAATGATATTAATCTCTCTCTCTCTCTCTCTAACATACAGCTTGTCTTGCAATGCAAAGTTTGTGAAACACTAAGCATTATGATTAACTTAAATGCATGAAACATCTAACATCTGAAATACACGAAAATTTATAACCAGCAGCACCAATCATCAAACTTCGCAGTTTTGATTAAGTCAACATAATAACAACAAAGATTTTTTAGACATGGCAATTGTGTCCAAGAAACATGTGCAGTAACATCAAACTGAACACTGAAAAACATATCATTTCAACTGCTGATACGAAACAATACTCACTTTTGTTCTGTGCATGCCACGTGTGTATACCATTATACCAATTCCACTGGAAAAACAGAGCAACAAGACGAACCAAACCAGCAGCAACCACTTCAACAAATGCCATAACAAACGATCTCTGAGGAGACATCCCAGCAGTGGCAATAGACAGCAACACCCCTTCAAGGTTACAAGGCACAATAAAAGCAGCAGATTTGATCCCCTCAAAAGCCTTCTTCGCAACTTCTTCAGCTTTCACCACCCCTGACGACTCTGCTATAATGCTGGTCAGTTGCGGCCGCTTTTTCATCTCTACAAGAAGTAGTGAATATCAAAATCAGAGTGGATGAAAAATCAAATCCAATTCAATCAAATCAAGCAAATCTCACATGGAAAGTAAACAACTTTATTCACATTTTACCTTCAGTGAGACCAGGGGTGTCTGTGTCCGGAGGGAATATAAGAGAAACATGAATATCATGAGATATGACCTCTTGTTGCAGAGCTTCGGCCAACCCACGAAGGCCAAACTTGCTCGCAGAGTAAGCTGTGTAGCCGTAGATACCAACTTGACCAGCTTGGGAAGACATGAGAGCAATCGAACGGGGCATACTGTCTCCTTTCTTCATTTTGGGCAAAGCAGCTTTGATCATGTTGAAGCTGCCAATCAGATTTACGTCCACCATGAACTTCACCTCATCCAATCCCTGCTTCTCGAGTTCTTCGGGGACGAAGACCCCTTGGTTGACAATCAGCACATCAATGGGGCCTGCCTCCTCCACAGCTTTTGATACCGCATCGTAGTCACGAACGTCAGCAGAGAAGATCGACACATCAATGCCTGTGGAGAGTTTGATGTAGTTCTTTGCTTCCTCGAGCTTGTCCATGGAGCGGGCGAGGATGGAGACTCGGGCACCCTCGGAGGCGGCCTGATGGGCCAATGCCAGCCCGATTCCACTGGAACCTCCAGTGATGAACACGTGGCGGCTCTTGATTGGGATCTTGACAGGGCGGGGACGGACTATGAGGTAGAGGATGAGAAGGAGAGCGAGTGGGAGCAGGAGGAGGAGGAGGGCGAGGAAAGAGAGGTTGAAGTATGCCATTGACGGAGCTTTGAAAAGGTAGTGCAAATGAAGGCTGGTGATGTCTCAATCAAAGCTTCTGTGAAGTGCATCTATGATGAATTAAATACAATTGACTTTGCATCTATGATGTCTCAATCAAATCAACTTGGACAGAGGTTTTCATTCATTCAAATACAATTGACTTTGCATCTATGATGAATTAAATAAATAAAAATTTGTTGATTTCCCGTTGAAGAAGAAATAGAAGCAAGTAAACCCTAGATGGATGGATGATGGATCCATTAACTAAATCAATCCATGAGTAAAAATGAAAGTCCAAGGAGGGAGGGAGGCTATAAATTACCTTTTTTAAACCCCAATCAATCGCCCTCAGTGTTGGGAAGCTACTGAGCTGAGAAAGGGAACCAAATAGTTGAGTGAGATGCACCAACCATGTCAACTTAAACTTAACTGGTGCGATGAGAGAGAGAGAGAGAGAGAGAGAGAGAGAGAGACGGAGATGACGATTTGGGAGAGTTGTTTGTTGTTTGTTCTGTTTTAGTCTGATCTGACGTGGACACAATAACACAGGTGTCTTCTTTCTATTGGGTTGGGATGCCATCTCAGTACTAACGATGTAACAGAGCGTTTTTTTTTATTTATTTATTTATGAAATCATTTTAATAGAGTCCACGACACGTTCCTAAGGCCGGCCATTTGGCCCAGTTTCTACAGGCTCGCATAAGCTTTAATCTGACCCACAATCCTTTTCTTACCATTTTCATTTTCTTATACACCCTATAATCTAAGTACACCCTAATATTTAAATCAAAATGTAAAATTAATTAAGTACATCATATTTAACTACACAAATACCCTTGGTACACCCTAATACACTATATCACATCTCATTTGTCAGGTCATATTTTAATTTCTTCTAAAGCTTTTGTTATTCACATTAAAAGGAGTCAATTTGAACAAATCTGGGTTTTTTTTTGTTCTGCAAATTCCTTTTCTGTTTCTTTTTTTCTCATCTCAATGGGGTTATGATTTAGTCTTCAAATAACGAATTTGTTCAAACTGGTTCGACAGCAAGCCATATAGGTCTAATAGCCACTGCAAACTTGATTCAAATGAAAACTAATTCCCAAATGCCTTCTTATATTTTAACTTTAGATCCAACTAATAGCTTCAATGATTGTTAAAAATAGTTAGATGGTCTTCCGCTTTCAGATTTGATCTCTTAATAATTTCCTTAACCTTCATCTCTAAGGGAGGATTTGTTGGGCAGCAATGGAGGGCTGTTGGTCAGCAAAGGAAGGGTAAAAGGAACAAACATTCAACTATACCTCTTTAAGCCACCGCCAATGCTCGCTGCGTTATTCGCTGTCAGAATCAAGTAATACATTTTATTAGAGTTGAATATGGTGAGTAGGATGTACATATTAAAATTATATTTGTTTCCCAATTCAATATATCCTTTTTGGTCATTTTATATCAAGATAAATTAGTCATTCAATAAATAGTTTGGTAGTATGGTGTATTCGGTTAATTTTAGAGTTCATTTAACAACACTCTAAAAAATGCATGCAACTAAAACAGGAAGGAGATCGGTTTTTTTTTTTTTCGGGTTGAATGAACAACAGTTTGACAAGTGTTTTTTTCTATAAAGAACGTCGTTAAATAGTTAAGAGAGATACATGCGGTAAAAGCATTTCCTAGGGCAATGGCAAAGGCCATAATATTGAGACTAGATGCTTAAAATTATATCATAACAATCTTTTACTTTCA
Organism: Prunus yedoensis; assembly: GCA_005406145.1. NCBI lineage: Eukaryota > Viridiplantae > Streptophyta > Magnoliopsida > Rosales > Rosaceae > Prunus > Prunus yedoensis. Next base: position 28,685 of record BJCG01001737.1, on the reverse strand, counting down.
CATCCAAAGGTACGAATGCAACCAAAGTGAAACTAAAAATATTTCAAAATTGCAGTGCACAACCTGATACATACTAATCGTGTATGAAGCTCTTGTCACAACTGTATAGAATTTTCGAAGGACCAGCTTTCACATCTTTCCAACATCTAACATTCTAGCACAGAACACAACCCTCTGACAAAATCCAGAACAGAAATATTCACTGGAGACAAGCCAGGACTCTAACACCGTTGGTACATTTAAGTAATAGTAATTGGGTACCCATTTGTTCAATACTTTGAGCAAAACTGACTCCCTGGATGTGACTTCCGGCATGTACAAGGGTTGCGGTTACTTGGGCACCGCTCATTCAAAAAATCCACATGTGATCTCCACTCACTAGGACACGAACACGGATACATGATTACAAATCTTGCTTGAGAAAACGGCAACTATCGTCAAGTAGTTCCCGTCTATCATATCCGAAGTTTTACTTTTACAGTGGATCCATGGATTGAACCTCCGTTTGGTTCAACAAACAAGGATGAGATTGCAAAGCAGCTTTAGAAAGACCTTCGATGAGGGCTAAAATGAAGTCCTATGAACTTTGCCAAGTGATAAGTAAGTTCAATTGACTTCTATATATGCAAGCAGAACATGAGTCGCTTGTTCTGCTGACCCAAAATTTATCAATGCAAACTAGTGTTACTCAATAAAAAGACGCCAACTTCGGAAGTTAGCTGGATATCCCAGCCATGCAAGAGTAATGAAGGAGAAGTAAGGGGTAAACCTGAGTAAAACTAATGAATGAAAGGGAAGGGGGAAGGGGGAAGGGGGAAGGCACGGGATAGAGGATTGGTCAACTCATCAACCCCATCATAACCTGAAGATTGCGAGTTCGAATCCTGTCCCAACCAGACCAAATCACTTGAAATGTATTTTGAAACCAATGGTGCCGGACAAGCTTCTTTTAACCATAAAAATATACAGCAAAAATCAGCAATATCTTAAGTTCATTGTCTTACCTCCATTCCACGAAGTCTATCAATTATTTTGTGAGAACTATCAACAATCCTGAAGTCCATGAACTTTGTTTCACACATGGGTATTAAGATTATGATATTAGAGTTGGTAACTGAACATAAACACCAGCTCCACCACACCATTATTCTATATTCAGCTACAAACTCTATACCCATGGCTAGATGACCAACTTTTATATTAAGAAGCATTTACTTGAAAACTGATCACAGCTCCTACTTCGAAACTCTAAAAAACCTAACAATAGATTTTCTATGGCCTCACAACCTGCATCACATTACCTGCCAAAAGGACTGCAGTAAACAATAAGATCATGTTATCATCTAAGCGAATCGTATGAGGTCTGATGTTTCACACAAAAATATCATGACTCATAGGGCACCATTGAGTACCATTTCGAGCTGACAAAAACACAGTTTAGAAAGATCCATCAAATATACTATAGATGATAAAATTGTGGTGTTAAATACAAGAAAATTATTCAAAACCAATAAAAAAACAATAAAAGCGCATTAATAAACAAATTTAACAATGAGCATTGCAGAAGAAAAACTACATTATAAAGTTCCTTTAATCCATAGGATTGGGAATTTAAAAAGTATTTTTGTTCAACCTCGCTGACTCCATAAAATACAGATAGGTTTATAAGAGAATTTCTCAAACTCTTGAGCTTTCAAACAAATAAAATTAAAAAAACTACAGTACTTTGAAGAAGGAAAAGACAGAAAAGGGAAAGAAAACAGAAATTTCATTTGACAGTTTTAAGATTCTGCTCTTTGTAGTAACCATCAGCTCCTTTTAAACTTCAGAAGAATCACCAGACCAGTACAAAAACACTGATGCACCTATTTGAGATCTGCACATTTAATAAAAAATTGTGAAAAATAATTTCAAAAGAGATGAAAGGTTTAAAACCCAAAATCCCTTTAAAATGAATACAAGTTAAGACTTCAAAGTCGAAAGGAGAACTGGTCTCGACAGTTAATTTCTAAATGCAACAATGAAATCAACTTGCTGCTAAACATTAGATAATTCAAACTGCTTAAATTCAAGAACTTTGACAAGAAAGTATCCATCTTAAGGAGCTGTACAAAATAAAGAAGCAATAATATTGAAAAAGATCCTAACAATTCTAAAAGAATTGCTCAAAAGAACGCACACTCCCTTGATCAATTGCAAAGTCACTTATTCAGTTCTTGAAAATCAATCTAAATACCCAGCAAGCCAAAGTTTCTGTCATCTAAAACCAAAAGTCAATTTGTTTTCACACAACAAATTATACACCAGGCCTTTCCTCGCAAAGGAATCACCCCTGCATTGACAATAGATGGCATCTAAAACTTGAAACCCCTAATAGCCTTCAGTAACCTAGTAAATGAAAATGAATGGGATTCAAGCAATGATGTTCTATTTCCTGTTATAGTCTATACAACTAAATCTTCTACACTCGTTCAATTAAACTTACTAAAGTACAAATAGTATTTGACTACCAAAAAAGGAATAGTATAAGAGTGACTTTGTGATTAGTTGTGGTGTGAGCGTGAGAATAACTAAAATTACCAAGTAAAAGAGTGATTTTGTTATACCTCAGGGGCACCTAATGCCCCAAGTAAGGAGCGCCACCAGATTGCCCAACACCATGCTGCCCTCTTCCTGAACCACCTTGCCCTATCTGCGGGTTCGGGTAGCCACCTTGCATTGCACCTTGATTTCCATAGCTTCCCATCATTCCAGGGCTTATACTTGCCTGATTCGCATACCCACCCTGTATGGCATGTCCTGCACCAGGAACACCAGGATTCACATTCGGAGCCGTTCCAAAAGTTCCCAAAAGGTTTGTCAGCCCCAAACCAGCCCCCTGAGTTGCAAACAATGCAGTCAGTGCCTGCCCAAGTGCCGGATTCAATGCCTGAGCGGCCGCAGCACCCTGGTTAAACCCAATCCCACCACTTGCTGGCGCCATCAAATGCCCCATTCCTGCCGCAGCTCCACCAACATAACCTGGATTCTCATTCCTCTGAAACTTGGAATTATGGGATTTGTGGTGGTGCTGGTTCGGGTGCTGAGACTTGACCGGCTTTGGACCGTCAATAGCCTTCTGGCAATGCAAAATGTGGCCTTCAAAATTCTTGTGCGGCTCTTCCAATGCCCTCTTTGCACTCTCTGGCGACTTATACACAAACAAACAAAACCCTTTAGGCCTCCCAGTCATCTTATCAAGCCCCAGTGGCCCTTCCTCAATTTCTCCAAACCTAGAAAAGAACATCATCAGCTTCTGGGGTTCCAAGTCAGCCCCAACATTGCTCACATAGATCTTCCTCTGCGTGTACTCCGAAACTGTCTGTGACTGGGCCGCCTGGACCGCCACAGGCACAGCGGCGGCAGCACTCGGAGCCGGACCTGGGCCAATAGCAGCCAGCTGGCACGCAGTCATCCGATTGCCGATCTTCTTCTGCGGCTGCTTCAGGGCTTTTCGAGCCCCAGAACGGGTCTTGAAAAGAATGAAGCCATAACCTTTGGACTTACCAGAGACCTTATCGCACACAGCCTTGCAATCCTCAATCTCACCGTACTCCTTAAACACGCTGGTTAGGGTTTCGGCGTTGGTGTCCCATCCGAGCCCGTGGACGAAGATCTTGCGGTGGATCGGGTCCTCATCTGCAACTTTACGGATCCGATCAGATACGTCACCGTGCGTATCGGCTGCTTCGCGGAGCAGGGCAATAAGCTGGTCCTTGCTGAAGGGTTCTAGAAGATTCTGGATCGGCTCGTCCTCGTCGGCACCGTCATCGGCCAGATCCGAAGCTGCCGACGTGGACGTCGTCGTCACGTTCTCGTTTTGCTTATACTCAACACCAGGTTCTTCTTCATCCTCGTCCTCTTCCTCTTCCTCTCCTTCATCTTCTTTTTCTTCTTCCGGTTCATCTTCCTCCTCTTCTTCTTCTTCAACTTCTTCCTCTTCTTCTTCTTCGACTACTTCCTCTGCTGGTTCGTTTTGGGGTTTGGGTTCCTCTTCTTCAACGACCGGTTGTTGTTTCTTGGAGGGCTCGGAGGACTCGGTGTTGTTGGAGTCGAGCTTTCGTTTTCTCCCCATTTTGTGGGTGGATGGAGGCGTCTCAGATAGAGAGATTGGGGATTTGGGGGTTAGGGTTTCTTTGGGGAGCTGGTGACGGCGCCCAAGTGGAAGGACGAAACACGGGTTACAGAGGAACTAGAGGAACACAAATAAATAGGGGAACCGAGAAATATAAAGGTAACAAAGATCTTTCCACTCTGTTAGGGTTTAGGGATATTTTGGTACTTTTACTGAATTAACTAAAGCCTAAAATCGTAAATCCTCCATTATGGAGTACGAATATGCGGATTAGTTACAAACTTTTGTTTTTCACCGTTCGATTGTTTCTATGGTCCAGATTTAAAACAAATTTTAATTACAACTCTTGCACATCATCTCTCTCTTACCGACCCATTGGACCATCCTCTCCCCCATCGAGCCTCTCTCTCTCTCTCTCCAATCCAAAATCCCCTTCTTTGAACCAAGGTCTAAAATATCGATGATATCGGAAATATCGGTAATCCAAAAATATCGAAATTTTGATGGAAATATCGGGATATTATCGATATCGATAAAAATTGAATAAAAACTACAGAAATTGTAAGAAAAATTTGGAAATTTTTATTGAAACTTTGGAGAATGTTTATTTAGTCAATTATTTATTAGTTTATCACAAAAAATTAGAAGGAAATGCATTGCATAATGGATTTAACTGATTTAAGTTGATTATATAGCGAGCTGGCAAACACTGTGAGTGTAGAAAACATATAGTAATTAATGAAAAAAAATTAAACACACCATAATCATTATATATAATGATTTACTACAATATTTTACACTTTATACATTGCATGGTAAGATACATGAGTGACTTAGTACTACATAGAGTTCCTATGAGGTTCAAATTTTTCACTATCTTCATCATCTCTATGTGTAGAGTAAGTGTATTGTGAAGAGTAGTCATCAAATGATAAATCCCCAAAATAATTTAGCATATTATCACAAAAACATAAGTGACATGATAGTTAAGGTGTTGGAGGAGTAAAATGGTAGGGGTTCAAATCCTCTTTGTGTTTTTTCTCTCCCTTTTTTTCCCTTTTTATTTCTTCTTTTTCCCTTTTTTTTTCCTTTACATCGATATTTTTGATATTTTAGCAATATTACACCGATATTTTGACAAAATATTACTGAAGTGTGAGCGAAATTATCGACATCGATATTTTTCCGATATTATCATCGATATTGTCAATATTTATACAATATGTACATGAATATGTTCCGAAATATCCGTGATTTGAAAAAATCCAAATATCCTCGATATTTCGTCGATATTATTGATATTTCATACTATGCTCTGAACTACATCCTCTTCCCACATCCTCTCACACTCCCTCCCTTACCGACACACCCAGACCTCCTCCACAAACACCATATTTAAATTTGTTCAATATCTATAGTTGTTATGTCACAAAGAAGTCCATAATCAACTCCAAAATACCAAATTTTAATCCAACAATTATGGTAAAAAACCACCTTCACCTGGCTTTTTTTTTATATACAAGAATCTGACTGTAAAAAACAAACAGGATTTCAAACTCAGCGAATCTCCAATTTTTCTCAGGGTTCACAGCTCCTCACTATCCTCACCGTCATCTCTCTATTCCTCTCTATCCTCACCAGCACCTCTTTGTGTTTGAAACCTTCTCTGTGGGAGGATGAGGTTAATAAAGCAAGATGACAACAACAAAAAAAAAATACATGAATTCAACTTCTGGGTCTAGGTCATAATTTGGCTTAGCTTGGGGACTTTTTTTTTTATTGGTCAATAAGATAATTCATTTGACAGCAAGCAGGAAGCAAATACAAACAATCGGGGAACAACACCTCATCTAAGCAAAGAAACATGGCTATCACAGCCAAGAGAACAATAACTAACAGAATCCCCCCTTATTGCATTATTTGTAAAGAGCATCTTCGACTGATATGTCAAATTGTGAAATTATAAAAATTGAAGATTAAAGTTGCTCTAACCAAATAGTCAAATCTTACATGAATTTGATGTCTGATGGCACTAAAACTGAACAGATAGAGATGAGTGCAACTTACAAGTGATGTGGATGATCCAGAGATCGATTAAGTGTTAGACTCAGATTCTTCCTGTCCTTGGACGCTGATCCTGAATAGAAGGAAGCCGAGACTCATGAGGTCTATGGAACTGGTGTGAAACCAGCCTAAGACCCTCCGATACCAAAGTAAGTTTATTTCTAAGAGCTTTTGCTACTGACAATGTATTTAGCATAAAAGTCAAGCTGAAAAGTCTTACCATTGTATTGTAGTGAAAGGGCCTATTTATAAAGGGCATTTTATATGCTCTTAGTACTTAATTTCGATGTGGGACTCGTGGGAGGGCCCTATGAGGTTGACACGAGTCTCTAGATATTTCGGGCAAGCCCTTCGAGATTGATTCTGCAGAATCGGTAAGGGGTACCGATTGCGGACTCTGCTAGACAGTATCGACCGTTCACTGCTTTGAGGCAATATCATCAGTAGCTGATACCGATTGTTCGGAGCCTTAGGCACTTGGGGAGTTTCTCTGATCCACGTGTCACTGAATGAATGGAGGGTCAGATATGGTACAAACAATGTCAAATATTTTTTTGTCATGGACCTACTTTCATTTACTCTATTTTCAAACTTTATGCATCATATGGGCTTATTTGCTTTTAAAAATATAATAAAATAATATGATATTTCACATTTCAAGTGGAGTTCAATTTTTTCTAAAGTGTTAAATTGCCACATAAGCCATCAAATTCAAATTTAACATTTTGCAATTGACATCTCCCTTAGAGATGCTCTAAAGTTTGTAATCCCAATTCTAAAATAACCCTTCTGTACAACACCTAGGAGTGTATCAAATTCAAACTTTTAATGACTTTTATATAGTTTAAAAGTATGCAGGTATTCAATTTAGATTTTTAAAGAGTTTACAAAAGTCTAGTGGTATTCAATTGTAATTTTTAAAAAGTATTTAAAAGTTTGGTGGTATTCAGTTATGACTTTTAAAAAGTCTTTACAAGTTTGGTGGTATCCAAAAAGTTAATGACTTTTAAAAAGCTTATTAAATGAATGACTTTTCCATAATTTTCAGGCTAATTGTTAATAGCAAAAGTCTTGCCAATTGACTAGTAACTTTTATCAACTATATGAAAGTATTTAAGAATTTGTCAGCCCTATAAAAGTCACTCACTTGAAAAAAGTCTTTATAATAGATTGGATACACCCCACTTTATTTAATAATAGCCAATTTCAAATGAGTTATTATCACAAATGGTCCCTGAGGTTTACGAAATTATCACCTTTGGTCTTTTATGTTTTTTTTTTCTGACATTATTATTCCTGTATGTTACACCTCACATATCAATTTGGTCTCTACCGTGAGATTCTGTTAAAATTTATGTTAAATTGCTGACTTGGCATGCCATGTGGATTAAACAATATATATTTAAAGGGTTTTTTTTGTTAGAAAATATATTTAAATGTTTATAAACTTAAAAATAGCTTAAAATATTAATAAAGCTTTTAACATTAAATAAAAACTAATAATTTTAAAAAATTCTCTCTTCTCTCTCTCTCAAGCTAACCTAGTACTCGTCTCAACCAAAAAAGCTAACCTAGAGACATCTCCACCACCATTCACCACCACCCACCACCTTTGTTGTTAATGAGACCCATTCCACTACTCTTAAGTCAACCACCAGCTTTGCGGCGCACGCGAGAGAGAGAGAGAGAGACAGAGACAGAGAGACAGAGACAGAGACAAAGACAGAGATAGAGAGATTAGAGGGGGAAAGTGGGGGAGACGGAAGGGGAATGAGGGGGAGTGACAGTTTTTTTTCCTTCTTTATTTTAGTTTTCTAAATTCTTTAGATTTTAAATCTTAACTATTTTTAAAAAAAAAAATTATTTAGATCCATGTGGCATTATTCCATTGGATATGTGGGCACCACATACATACCATGTCATCAATTTAACTGAAATTTTGACAGAACTTAACGGCATGGACCAAATTGATGTGTGATGTGTAACATAAAGGACCAATAATGTCAACAACAAAAAAAACATAAAGGACCAAAGGTGATAATTTTGCAAATCTCAGGGACCATTTGTGATAAAAACCCATTTCAAATATGACATTCCAAAATGACCATACACTATCTCATATTTGCTTAGATGCCCTTTCTTTAGATACCCACACAGGTAGCAGCAATGTCCCAACAATTAAAGGTTATTAAGTCAATGTCATTTTCCCTAAAAAAAACTCTAAGATATAATGTTAAGAAGTTTTATAGGAAATGAAGCTAATAAGTCTAAAACTTTATCATCAATTCATTTCAAGGTGTATAAATATGAGTCTTTATTTCCTCTCATTCCTCACAAAATACTTTCATCCTCACAACTCTCCAATTCTCTAATTCTCATATTACAGTCAAGTTTCTCATTCATCTAATTTGTAATTTTGCTCTTAAATCCTCTTCATAGATTGGATTAATTACAATTTTGGTCACTCGGGTTTGGCTCAATTTTAATTTTGGTCACCACACTTTTAATTTTCCGATTTTGGTCATCACATTTTGCATCGTTAACAAATCAATTCCAATTGGGAATTCCATAAGTTAAGACGCACGTAGTGCATGCATGCAAGGGTATTATTACCCTTTCGCCTCAGCCCCTGAATCAAAACACAATTGTTGCGGCGATTTCTTCTATAAAAAATTTAGGGTTCTGGAATTTGGGGAAAAGGTTGGTCGATTTCGAGGTATAAGGTTTGATATCATCCAATCGATGAAGATTTAATAGGCGAAGTCATGATTTGAAAGGGAATCATCAATTTCAGGTAGGAATTCATCCGTTTTGGGGGTAATTTCTTGTTTGATTTGGTTATATCTCGATTTCAGTTTCTAAATTTGCCTATTTCTTGTATTTTTTATTATTATTTTAGGTCTTACAATTAGCTGCATTTCCTGTAGTTTGTAGATGTCTACTTCATCTTCTCATGAATTGAGGTGCCCTTTATGTGGAGATGAAATGAAATTACTTCTATCAACTATAGAACAACATTACAACAAATGTTTCAAGAATTGTACAAGGAAATACGTAAGGCATGGTTTTGAATCAGTTTTATTTTATGATAAGGATGTTGTGGTTATGCAAAGTGGTTGTATGATGTAGGAAGGTGTTGGATGCAAATGTTTCATACGGTGTGATAATGTTGACAACACAAAAGAGAGGGAAGATATAATCTTTAGAGACTCGCAACAAATAGAAAACAATGATAGCAAGGACGTGGTGTTTCAATCTATGCAGCTACGAGTTGGAGATGTTTTGAATCTGCTGAAAGAAATAAAAGAGATGTTGTTGATCATTTGTATCTTGATTACTGTCAATGTGGTTTTCAATTTAGTTATAAAAAAATAAGGTGCTTAGATGGTGCTTCAATTTGGGTAAAGACATGTTTTAGCTGCTCAAACGTTTTGGTTGTAGCATTGTGATCAAAATTTGGGGAAAGACATGTCTCAGAGGTTCTAAATTTCTAGTTATGAAATGAAAACATTTAGCTCTTGTTTTGGTTGTTACATTCTCTGACTTAAATGAAATGGAAACATACACATGGTGCAATACACAAACCAATATACACATGTTGTTGTACACAAACTTGGCCATGATGCACAAAATAAGCCAAAATACAATGACTTTAGAAGCAATATACACATGCTATAGTACACAGACTTGGCCATGGTTCACAAAATAAGGCAAAATACAATATCCTGAATTATATCAGTCAACATCAAAAAAGTCTCATCCTTTTAAAAATCAAGTCTTCTGCTTCTTTGGAATATGCATACCTTGCTTTCTAGTAGCTGCCTTTCCTGGTGGTTTCCATGAAGCATAATTTCTAGTTTGCCTCAGTCCACTAGAAGCATATGCATTCTAACTTTGAGCAGAAGCAAGTGGAGGAATGAGTGGCCTTGTAATAGTTGTAGCAGAAGTAGGTGTGATGAAAGTTCCATCTCTAAGACCTGTGTGCTTGGTGGTTTGGGTAGATGGTGGTGGATGAGTCTGCAATTGGATAATAAGATGATAAGATAAATATTTAATGAGAAAAACATAAGTCAGCAACATTTCATCAACATAAGTCATCAATATAGGCAAATGTCTTACTGCTCCAGCATTATAATATTTACCTCCTTGTCTTCTTTAAGTATTGGGAACATATTTTTTTCCTCAGCTGTAATAACACAACAACAACAAATTATACATCTTTACAGGCTACTTATATATATGCACAATCAGTAATTAATACAGAAAAATACTAAGCATGACTTATTGGTAGCTTATGAATTCTACCCAAATTAGGTATTGAAGGAGATGAGGTTTGACTAACATTTGCAATATGTGGGGTTTGACTAACGTTTGCAGTAGGTGGGGTTTTAGTTGCATATCTTTTGTCAACATAAACTCCTTTGGAAGCAGGATTTGGTTGATTTTTGCAACTCCCCTTATTATGAGCCTTTTTGAGCATCTTTGGCATGTGACTATGCCACCTTTTCTTTTCAGCCTTATTTGCTCACATTTTGGATATTTCTTTTCCATATCTAGATCCTTTATTATCCTTCTATTCTTTGGCCTTCAAGGCAGCTTTTTAATCATTGGAGGCAGTGGTGGAACTTGAGTTGTCTTAGGCCATATGTGCATAGCTTTGATAGGATTGAAGATAGGTTTGTAAGCCCTCATATATGCCTTATTGGTATAGTATGGATCCACATATACCTCAACATCTTCCCTATTTCAGAAAATTGCAGCAACAACATGGTGGCAAGGAATGCTAGTGAGATCCCATATATTGCTGCTACATCTTCTTCTACTTAAGTCAACAACATATTGATATGCTATTGAGTCCCCCACTTGGAACAAGCCATTTCCAGAGTACGTTGGCACATATTTCCTGGACAATGATTTGAACTCGTTAAGTTTATTCTGGATTTTAGGACAAATTGGCTGCTCATGACTCCTCGTAGAATCATTCTTAACTTGTAACCTTCTCATTGTGTTGCACCTAATCATTTCCAACATGGTGAAAATGGCTTTATCCCTTGCTTGCAGAATCCAAGAATTAAAACATTCACATAGGTTATTCAATAACATATCACACTTAATTCTTATAATAAATGTATGTCTAACGCATTTGTTTATGTCCCTATTCATCAACCAATCATGTGTAGCTTCACCACTCTCTAATCCCTTCATCTTGTTCATCTCACACTCAAACTCAACGACTTTGGTGCTTTGGCAGCATTCTTTAACAAATCTTTCAAAACTTTTCCCTTATGCAATGTCTTGAAATTTCCATAAAGATGTTTGACATACCAACTATGTGCTGCTTTAGGCACAACTAAATCAAATGCAGCATCTAATCCCTACAATATTAAACTAAGAATATTAAATTAAGTATATTAAATTAAGCATATTAAACCTTAAAGATTAAACTAAGAATATTAAACTACTTTTTGTTGGTCTGAAATGAAAGTTCATCCATTTTCACTAACAGGACCCAAATCCTCAATAAGCAATTGAAGGAACCAACACCATGTTTCTTTGGTCTCCAACTCAACCACAACATAAGCAATTGGGTACATATTGTCATTTGCATAAATACCCACTATCACAAGTAATTGCCCTATCATACGTTAACATAGTTAGTGCAGCATAGATTCACATGCTTTGGATAAGAAATTGCCCTATGATGATATAGTTATAATAAGAAAATCAGAAGGAGATTCATACCTTGAAATATGCCCTTTAAATGACACCCATAAACACCTATGATAGGTCTACATCCAGCTAGAAAGCCTTTTTTGCAAGCATCCGAACACACATAAAGCCTTTGGAAATAAGGGGCTTCAATTTTCATCACTATAGTACTGCCCACATTGGTTTCCCCACCCTCTGCACAATACTCCCACAACTTAGAGTAATGTGAAGCATAAGTACCCTCAATGATTTCAACAGCCTTCTTCCTAGCCCTACCACATATTATTGTGTCGGATTCAGTTGCGCCAAAATCGATTCAGCTGCATCCTTAACTTGTGATACTCACAAGTGCACGAAATGTTGGGTAGTATAGCATATGTAAGTGCGAGGTCGATCTAATGAGGATTGATTCAATTTGATTCCCTGTACAAAACATAAATGGAAACAAGGTTTAAAGATGATATAGAAGAGCATAAGAATTGAAAACATAAAATTAAACAAAAGAAGAAGACACTAAAACTGATTTTGGGTTTGAAAACAGTTTTAGAACGCTAGGGAACAATCAAATTCTAAGTCTAAAGCAATCAAAATTAACAAGTTCAATTCAAGTAAAAAGATTGATTCTCTCTCATGTATAATTTAGTCATGGTGTATGGTCTAAACTTTGCATTCCAAATTCTCTAATTAGATCCTTGTTGTCAAACATAAATTAAGCATTAGAAATTCATTAAGCATAGGAGAACATTTTAAACAACCAAGCATGTATCTAATCCCTGTTGTCGAATGTCCATACATACTTTTCATATTCATAGTTTAATTTGTTGGAAATATGAGTGCTAAATTGCTATAAAATAAATAAATATTGCAAATAGAATAGATTTTTACAAAAGGAGAATTGAATTAGAAGAACCTTAATTGAGTCAAGGCAAGTATTGGACATAGGGGTGGGCATAAAAACCGATAAACCGAACAAACCGACCGAACCAAACCAAACCAAACCAAATCGAAAAATAAGGTTTTTTTGACCAAACCAAAAAAGTCAATGCTGGACCTGAACCAAATTGTTGACTTCGGTTCAGGCTTAGGTCTAAAATTTTTTGAACCATTGGACCTGACCCGAACCGACCATTATTTAATTATATATGCATTTGACATGGAGTTGTCTCATTGGCTTAAATAAGAACTTTGGGTGAGTCTGCTCGCACTATATCAGAACCTCTCTCAATTTTTTATTTATTATTTTTTCAATAACCCTCTTAGACTCTCATTTTGTATCCCTCTCTCACCCACTCATGAAACCCTACACTATTTCTCTCCTGATCTGAGACTAACCCTCACCTCATCAGCCGACGCCTTTATCGCGTGCGCTCTCTATCGCGAGACTCATTCTCTCTCTCCAAACCTAACCTCGCAATCCTTGATCTCTACTATAATTGATTGACAGCTTCCCATATAATCAATTGACAGCTTCCTCTTGTTCTCACTTGCTTCCATCCTTACCAAATCGAAGACGATGGCGGCTACAGTTCTCGATTTAGACCCGTTTCTTGTCTCACTCACCCCTATATCTCTTTGTCTATTTGTCTCTCGATCTCACCTTCTTTGTCAACTCGACCTCAGCTGCTTACCAAATCGACGATGATAGCTACGGCATCGTCTTCATCATCTCTACCCCTCTAATTCAATTGATTTTAAAAGGTAAACAAACTAATTTTTAGGGTTTTATGAAATTTTGGTATTTTTTTGGTTAAGTGGATTATTAGGGTTACTTAATTATGTTGAAATTAATGCAATTTTTTTCTTAATTTTCCAGGTTATTCTCAGCAGGTTTCGATTAATAGGCAATAATTCAGGTTATTCTCAAACTCTGTGTGTTGGTTGCTTCAAGCTTTGGTTTTAAAGTTTAAACTTCCAAGGCTAGGATATGATAATATGATATGAATGATAACTTTTAATTGAATTACAACAAATGTGATGATGTTAATTCCCAAAATGGAGTTTGGTAATGTGACTGTCAAATTGGTATTTTTTAAGTTACATAGAATATTTGTATTTTCGGGAAACTGCAATGTGATTTGGGTTTTGGTTATATTTGTTTTGTTTTAGTTAATTGGTATTATTTTTTTTTGGTTAAATGCTATTTGTTTTGTTTTGGTTAAATGTTATTTGTTTTGTTTTGGTTAAGTGTGTATGTGAAGATTAGAATTTGTTTTAAGTGTCTTGAATCTATTTTTTTTTTTGAAGCTCCCTTAACCGATACAAGTGAATCTATTATGATCATTTAGCTTCAATGGAGGTATGATTTAGCTTCTTGGAAGGGTTCTGTTTGGATTTATTATTATGTATTTTGCAGTTGTTTGTATCTGTTTATTATGTTTATTGAGATATTGTGATCTGTTTTAAGAGTTTAAAGTTAAAAATGGGTTGTCTTTAATGTCTTGATTGAGTGTCTTTAAATTTTTTAAATTGATAGGAACCTGCTTCTAATGAGGCTCAAATGCATGGAAATGATACTTTTGTACCTTGTAGTGATGCTACTGATTTTTCTTATTTTTCTTATTTGAATCAATTTTAAGTATATTTCAATATGATTTTTCTTATTTTTTATGTCTTACCTCAAATGGTTCGATTTCTTTTCTTTTCTTTTTGTAGAAGTAGGGAGCAAAACGTCCACAACAAGCTTGAATAATACTACTGCTCCCCCCTTTAGTATGATGAGGATATGTTGGTAGGTTTTTGGTTTCTTTTCTTGTATCTTATTTTAATAATGATTCATTGATGGTGAAACTGTGTTGAATCTTCAAGTGTTGATATGCAAGGTTCTTTGTTAAGGCTTTTGGATGGATGCAACTGCTATTTTGTATTTTGTATCTTTATGTGCATTTTTGTTATGAATTGATGTTATATTTGTTTTGTTGGTTGATGATTGTATTAATTTGTGATGGATTTAGTTGTTTAAACACTGAGATTATTATTTAGAATGATGGATGAATATGCATGATTTGATATTCTAGAAAAAAAAAAGAAAAAAAAAAGGGATTTGATTTAAGCAAGTTTTAATAGATTTAGGCTTTAGCTGATGTTTTGAAAAAAAATTGAATTGGGCTTGTTTTAATAACTCATTTTGGAGGGAAAAAAATTATTTGGGCCAAAGCCCAAAACCGAATAAAGAGCCAGAACTGAACCAGACTCATCGGGTCGGCCTAACTTTGGCTTTAAACTTTGACCTGATCTGACCCAAGAACCGCCAATTTGATCAGTTCAGCCCACGGGTCAGCCAAAATCTTACCCGACTCAAACTGTGCCCAGGCCTAGTTGGACACTCTGACCTTAAGACAAATTACGCCCCACACTAGTGCTTGTGGTTTACTAGCGTTTGCCTCCCAGGATACAACGACTCCCCTCCTTGTGAAAGAAGCACTGCAATTCTCAAGGAACTTTGTGAATATGAAAACTTTAATGCTCTCTATATATGGAAGCCTGTATATAGTGAATTAATTGAATAAAATGACTGCAGGAGGCTTGTTCAATTTATAGATGATGAAATACCCTTTCTAAAAAGGTATCCCAATCTGAAAATGCGAACAATGCATCCCTAGGTCTATGATTCTAGACATATCTGAAGAGTTGCCATCCCCCATTTGAAGATGGGCCATTATAATAACTCAATGGTCATGTCTTTAACCCAATGGACTTTATTAATTTCCATTCAAATAGAAAATTAATATTAAATAAAATAATATTAAATTTCTCACACAATTCGAATTAAGACATATGGTGTCTACTCTTAATTCCAACTAAGATAGCTAACATACAAGTTTAAATAGTGATCAAACATTCAAACAAGCATATCAACTGATAAGCATAATGAATAAGAACAAGAACAAAAATTGAAACTTGGAAACCAATCAAACTTCAAAAACTAAAAATGATCATGTTCATAACAATAACAGAAAATTACAAGGTGTTTATTAAATAGAAAGACAAAGTAAAGCTAAGGAAATACAAGAAGAAAATAAAAGGCAAAGGAAGGAGAAGAAGATGCTAGAGATGGAAAAGCTTCATCACCATGGCTGCCATGAGGCCAAAAGCCTCCTAGCTGCTGCCTTCTCTCTTCTCTCCCTTTGTGACTCTCAACTCTCCTTCTCTTTGTGTACAATGTGATGGAATATGAATGAATGATGAATGAATCCCCAACTCCTTGAAGACTCTCTATTTATAGGCACAGGGGGTAGATGAAATCAGATTAGACAATTGAATCCACCAACCACACCCATTCCACCTAACACACAATTGCATTTGAAAATAATTTAGCTTATAAGGCTTAGTACTACGGCTCCCAGTTCATCTTATCTTATATTTTTTGGCTGATGCACTTCATCTTGTCTACCCACCAATAATCGCACTAGCAAAAACACTACATCTTGTTTGCCCACCAACAATCCCACTAGCAAAATCACTTCATCTTGTTTGCCCACCAACAATCTCACTAGCAAAAATAGCTCATGCTTAGCTCAGCATGATCAACAACTTCATGGGCTCAAGAATTGGGCTTTCCTTTAGCAATTGACGACTTTAAGCCCTCTAACTTGAAGTTTAGAATGTCATCTTTCCAACTACATGTCATTTGGGCCAATCCAAGGTCGGATGAAGATATTGATTCGTGGCATTTTGCACTTCTCTTGCAAAGAGGAGAATGGGTTATGTATAAAACATGGTGTGCATCTCTTTTACAAAACACAACTTTGATATATTTGTTTTGAATTGCTAAGAAAAGCTAATGTGCATATTGTTGAGGCCCAAAAACTCAAGGGTTGGGCCCAAATAAATTTCCGGCCCAGTGCGACACTTTATTAAGAAGAAACCCAATTCGGAGCATGCGAAATTCTTCATGCACGCTTGCACGAGCCACAATCACGTGCCATGCCAAATAAATATGCAATTTATCACACTAAGAATTAAAATGAGCCTATAAAAGGCATTGGCTCTACAAGCTCATGCTAATTATTTTGTCAAACATTATGTCTCTTTTCAAAGACGACAAAATTCAAGCACGCCAAGCGACATGCCATGCCAAGCAGGAAATCATTATTTCACACATAGCCAGGCTACAAGCTTAAGTGGGCCCAAGCCACGCAAATGCTCGGGGCTTGCTTGAGTGGGTTGTGGTATGGATGGTAACGAGCTTTCATGGGGCCCATTGATGAGCCAAGAAATGGAAGTTTTGGACTGCTTGGGAGCCCCAAAACTCAAGCCTATTTCTTGAGCTCAAACACATGGGTTAGCATGAGAGAGGAGAGAATATGACCCAATGCCTTAGGAGAACATCCCATAGGCTGCTGTAGCATTTAGGAAAATCCATGACAATTAGAATGCTCAAAAATGAATAAACCATTTCCAGCAGCTGGACGAAAGCGTGCGGGCCGCTGGAAAGGAGAACACCGATAACCCCAACACTATACATACAAGCCCAGCCCAGTACCTTATAAAATATCTAGCATTGTCATAAGTCTCAGACCCAAGTCAAATAGCAAGCCACTGCAAAAACCAACGGAGATTCATAGGAATACCCATCGGACAAAGAACTTCCTCCATCTCTCTTTTCCTCTGCAAGCTCCATCTTGAAAACCCACAAGGAAAGCAGGTGGCGCCTCACCCTTATGGGGGAGGTCCAGCTGTGTCAAAACCTTGGAACCACAAAGGGCTCCTTACCCATGTGCCTTGGATAGGAAAATTGCATCAAATAGGATCAAATGGGAAGAAGCAACGAAAAAGGGAGGAGGAGGTTAGATAAAATTAGGGTTCTTTGTGGCTATAAAAGAGGGCCTTAGCTACCCAGAAAACCAACTCATTCTTCAGAGAGCAAGCTTCCTCTCTCACCTGCAAACCCAATTTCAGAGCTTGACCAAGCTTTGTCAAGCAACCTGGAATTTACTTAAGCCACCCAATCCTCTTCCTCCGTAGTCTTCTTCTTTTCCTGAGATAAAAAACCTTCCTAATCTTCCTTTGCCCCAGTCTTAATTTCTGTCCTCTGTAAGAAACTCATGCTTTTCTCTCTCAAATTGCTAAACTTGTGAAAGCTTAGCTCCCATGCCACAAGCTCCTCATGCCAAGCCATTCCATTGCTAATTTGTCATGTTTATTTGGTTCATTGGTGAAGGGAACCAAGGTGTTTTCAAAGGGTTTTCACAAACCCTTTCAAAACTTTCTTGGAGCCTGGTCTTCGAACTCAGAAATAGGGGCAACCTCCTCAGCTCATCCTTTACAGCAGCCCAAGCCCATTCGTCTGGCTGCTGGAAGAAAAAGACCCCAACACATATCTTTGAGATAAGTCATCAAGTGTTTCATGTTTACTTTGTGATTTATCAAATACTTTCATAATTCATATTGCATTCATTTGCATGTTCGGTGACTCATACGGTTTAGGGCACCAAGACCGTGGTGACGGTTTTCCTTCAGCAAGCTTGAAGCAATCGTGACCAGTATTGTGTTCAACATAAGGAGTGTCAAAAGATCATCTCGTGACAGAAGTTGAGTTACAAAGAAGTCGGTAAACATTATCTAGAATGTGTTTAGGATAAGTGTGTGAGTACTTCTTGTAATCATCGTTCTATAATATATTTGTGTTGGACTAAGGAGTCTCGTGGATTTTCCCCAGAAGTGGAGTTTTACCACGTAAAATAATTCTCTGTGTGTTCCTTTATTTTCTACTATGCACGTTTCAAGATTGATAAGCCATATCAATCATGCTACTGAAGATCATCTGGTATAAATGGCTTTTCCTGTTTTTTTTTTCAACATACACTGGAACCTTGGGAATTTGAACATTGTGCATAAACATATTATCATCCTCAAGAGCTGCATCATTTTCCTCATCATAAATTTCTTTGTCAAACTCATCAACACTGTCTTCATATATGGGAACACTATGAAATGAAGCCTCACCACTAGCCTCAACAACATCATCTTCCTCATACCCATCAACATCATCTTCCTCATCATTATCAACATCAACAACCTCAATATAATATGAATCATACATGGTTCCTTTCCCTTTAGCAACTTTACCTCCATCATTCACATAATTTTTACACTGTGTTTTAACAAAATTCTCATTTACTTGACTGAAGCATTCATTTGAAATATCATTAAAGAATTGCTCATATTCTATCTGTTGTGATTGGCTGTAATTCTCCTCAATAATATCAGGCACATCAACCTCATGATTTACATATACCACGATATGCAGATTGATACAGATGACAGATAACATATCTAAAATTTCAACATCTGAATCCAACCCTAATACCCATTTATGCACTCCCTTACTAGCAAAAGTGTAAAAAATCCTCTGCAATTTTGAATCCCACTTTACTTCATAATATCCCTTAATTTTGTTATAGAAAATCTATCTGGATCAATATTATCATAAACATCTATTGTACCTCCCTCATAATCCTTCCCATTGTTCATGAATTTACCAGCATATCTTAACTCCATAATGAAGTGTCAATCATCTGAAAAAATTTACTTTTTTGGCATATAGTTAACAATAGCATACATTATATTTTGACCCAAAAAAAAAAGAATTTAAAAACATCCATATTATATTCCTAAAGCACTACTAGACAACACTCTCTACAGGAAAGATCCTTTTTCCACCTTACACTATTCATCCACCATGCTTAGTCCATTTCACACGTGATGAATGCATATAAAGTACTACCACAATGCACCAAAAATAACGATAAATCAACCCCACAACAACAATAAAGTCGTACATAAACTCAGAAACTCACTTGGATGAATTGGAGCTTTCTTTGGGTCCACACCTCTGGAACCAACCATGTATGCTTCTTCATGACAGTTCCAGAAATTGTATGCTTCTTACTTGCGAATCTGAATCGAACCCTAAACCTCAAAATCGACCCGATTTCTCCCCCAATCCCAGAATCCTAAAATTGTTTTCGGGAGAAATGCGCAAGAATCATGTTTTGATTCAGGGGCTGAGGTGAAAGGACAATAATACCCAGCACGTACGCACCTCATGCGTCTTAACTGACGGAATTCTCAATTGGACTTGATTTGTTAACGATGCAAAATGTGATGACCAAAATCGAAAAATTAAAAGTGCGGTAACCAAAATTAAAATCGGGCCAAATCCCAATTACCAAAATTGTAATTAACCCTAGTTTCTATATTGCTCCAGTTTTAATGAATAAAAAAAATTGTTTAATCTCATAAATCATAATTGCCCACTAAGTAGTTGTTAAATTTATTTTAATATAATTAAATTTTAATTTTTGTTTTAATAAAGTTAACAATTATGAGAGGTAAATTTAATTTCATGTTAAAAATATAAGCCAATATAACATGTCGAACCTAACCAAAACCGAATTAAACCAAATCAAACTGATTATTATTTGTTTTAATTTTCAATTTTGGGGTAAAGCGAACCGAACTGGACCGTGCCCATCCTACTCTGACACCCAATGGTGCGAGATGTAATTTATGCCAATTACACATTCATCGTCTAGGACAGCCCATGGAGTAGATTTATCTGGGGCCCAAAATGATAAGAAAGAAACCCACGTACGACACGCGTAAGATGCTTGTATGCCAGATAACACGAAAGTTGACTAGGCATTCTAACCAGCAAAGAAAGTGAAGTGTCCACAAAGGCACACGCACTACAGCTAAGCCAAGGCCAAAGCTTGCGAAAGCAAAAGCCAGACAAGGCGGCACCCGAGCAAAGGGATAGATAGGCGAAACCAAAGACGTAAGTAAAGCGCGTCATGGGAGTGGCACTTCTGTAATTACTGAAAAAGAAGAGGCCTATTATAATAAATCTCGTCTTATATAAACGCATATGTCTGATTTGTCTGCCGTGCTGTGTATGATACTGTAAAAGTTTGATGCAACAGAGAGTCTCATTTCCCTCTCACCAAAGCTCTAAAGTCTATAGACTCTTTGTATTTTATTTATCTTGGCGATTATAAAGGTGGGCAAATTTCTTTGAGGATCTGAGACCAGTCTTTATCTCATGGAGGATCGAAAGGAGGTGATTCTCTTCTTCTTCTTCTTCTTCTTCTTCTTTTTTCTATTGGCTGTTGTTGGTTTGTTGTTTGGTTTCTGGGAAAAAATTAACTGAGGAAAAGTGAGGGAAGTGAGGGAATTTTGGGTTGTTTTGGTTGCAAAAGGTGAAAGAAAGAAACCCAAGTTAGCAATTTTCTTTGAATTTTGTAAATGGTTCTGTTGGACTAAACAACAAGTTTGTAGTTCAAAATCTGTTCTGTAAATAGTATCTTTTGTTTTACTGCGTTTTCTGGGTAACCAAACGGAGCTTAAACATTTTCTTTTGGAGAGGTGGGGGAGGGGGGGTTGTGAACTCTGTTTAATTTGTTCATTGGCTTGAAATTCCATAGAAAATTAGATCTATTATTATGATTTTATCGGTCAAGTTTCCATCTGTTTCTTTCTCTTAATTCCGGTTTGAAAACTTAAAGCTGCTTTTTTTTTGGGTTGAGTCTTTTGACCTTTTCTGAGACATCCACAGAAGCAATGATTACAGTCAAAGTTGTCTCCTTTTTTATATAATTGGAGAGTTTTGAATTTCAATGTTCGTCACAATCAGCTTAGTGTCTTTTAAATACAATTCAACTACGTGATTTGTCATTTTGAAAGAACAGAATGAAATTCAGGGATTGAGTTTTTCAAAGTTTGAATCTTAAAACTGGTTATACCAACCATGTTACTTTCTTTCTTTAGTCTTTACTACATGAACCGAAGCCCTAAAAAGTCCGTGTCTTGGCCTGTGACTCTGTCCCAGTTGGTCTTCCACAACAGTATTGTGAAATTCTTTATTAAAATCACTTCAATGAATTTGGAGGAGTGATTTGATGATTGAAATGGCTATTTAATGACTGTTTATTTCATACCTCTTCATTATAACTTGGGTTTGAACGTACAGATTATTTAATCCTATCCATGTAGGTTCCTATTTATTGATTGAGTGCTTCTTTTCGTGTTTCCTTAACCCCCGGATTTCTTTTTCTGGGATAGAAATGATATTCTACTTTAATCTAATCTAAAACTTCCTATAGGAAGTGAGATTCATACTCGGGGGATAGAAATGATATTCTACCTTAATCTAATCTAAACTATAGGAAGTGAGATTCATACTCGGGCGCACAGTGGGGCCAACTTCATTAAGCCTAAATCTACTCCTTAACCTACATATTATTTAATAGTCTTTTGGTCCTTTGAAGTAGGTTGTTTTGTTCTATGGTTAATGTTTAAGCTCATTGAAGATGGAGAGAAGCAATTTTCAATTGGCAATGTTGATTCCTTTATTGCAACTAATTACAATTTATTTATTCATTGCTACTTTGCTTCACGCAGAAAAATGCCCCATGGTTATCAGTGCCTCAATTTGGGGACTGGGATCAGAAGGGCCAAGTCCCAGACTACTCTCTTGATTCTCAAAAATAAGGGAAATGAGGAAGCAAAACAAGAGAGATGTGTCCAGAGCCAGTCTTGGAAATGAAGAAGAACTTATTGCCACAAACACAGCTAATGTGGAACCTCCCCACAATGACCACCTCCCCCACCACTACCATCAGAGGCACCACTCTCCAACTGTAAGAGATCCTTTTATGGCCTTCTTTTCCAGTTCTTTTTTTGGTATTTAAAATGGCATTATGATACAACTTTACAAGTGGTAGTTGGTCTGGTTATAAATGAAGAGAGAGCAGTAGGCTTATGAACAATATTTATGGTAGAGGCATGCATGTAGTACCACTGTTTATTAAAGCAGCTGAGTAGGTAGCAACCATCTATTATAGTAGTGGAAGCCACTTGATTTGGTCAAAGCAGTGGAAAATTTCATAATCACTTTCAAAAAAAGTTTATCGGACTTCTTCCAAAATGTCATTTCGGTTCTGAGAAAGTCACATAGGAAAGTTTATTTTTAATTTTTATATATATACAGAAAAATCCTGGGGAAAACCCATTATGGTGATAATCTTTGAGAACAATTCACATGTAGAAATAAATTAGAATGTTTTTATAAATATATTAAGGTTAGATTTAATTTTAAAAGCGTTCCACATGCATGAGATGCTCAGGCCATTAAAATAATCTGCTGTGTTTAAATTAAACTATAAAAAAGAAAAAGATATCCTCTGTATGCTAGAATAAGAATTTAATGAGTGATCCTAGATCTTTACACCCAAGTCCAAATGGTGCACATGCACCGGCTGTTTTCGGCCATATAATTCAATATCGGCCGATAATTTTATTGACTCTGGATTTATCTTGTCAATTTGAGAAGATGCCATTTGTTTGTATGTGTTAGAAGATAAATAGAAAGGAATAATTTTAATAATGTTTCTTATGGCATTTGTGTAATAACTAGTTTGATTGTTCCTATTCATGTCATTTCGACCATTTTTCCTATAAAAAACAAACATAGTGATTAGTTGCCTAAATAATTATGGATTACTTGTATATAAGAAAGGCCCCCCTACATGATGGTGAAAGGATTTGACTCAGCAGCATGATCATGAACTGTCCTTTTCATATACTTTCATCTTCAATTTGGTTTTGTTGACAAGATCGTATTATTTATGTCTGTTGGTTTTGTTTTGTTTTCGGAACAGACTCGAAGGAGCATCTTCAGCTACTTCAACTGCTGTGTGAGAGCCTGATGAGCAAGGAGATTACTTCACCTCCTTGGCGCCTGTTATGTGTTTCATGTTTCTACTTCGAGAATGGGTGTTATTTTCCTAACCCCACCCCCCTCATTTGTCATGTGTTGCTGGATTGGTGAATAGTGGTGTTTCTGATTTTTTTCTTTGCTCATGTTCTGCTCTCTGCATCATGTAATGCTGCCTTGGCCTCCTCTTAACAAAACCTTGCATGTATGTATGATGCAAGTGCCTTGGTTGCTTCTCCCTCTGTGTCTATGTACATTGTATAAAATGTCAACCTGAAAAATTTATTTTCATATTAGTAGAAATAGACGTTGTTAAAGAGTTTCGAATTAGCGTAAATATTGGTTTAATCCGAACTATTGGGTTAATTTGGAGAGGTTATATTCATTTACCATCATAAGTGAACTATGCCTAGTATGAAAGTATTTCTACCGAGGGAAAAAACCGTCATAAAAGTTTTTAACATCACAATCAATCCGACTTATATATCTATGAATTTTGGAGGAAGGAAAGGGAAGAGAGGCAAAAGTATAGGCTACTTTTTCTATGCAAATTTCATCCTTTTAAGAAGTGGATGATGCTTCTTTCTAAGACCATCGCCAATTCTAAGGTCGTCTCAAACGTAAAAGATGCTAAGGGGCTGCACCAGACTGTCAATTACAATTATAATTCGCAGAAGAAGATGAGGTCGTTTGAGTTAGAAAACAACAAATCGCAAATTACATAGAACAGAGAAAGCCCCAAATTAAACGCACTAAGAGACTAAGAAGACCGAGCAGTAGATGTGAAGAAGATAGCGAGATAGGGATACATAATCAAGAAAAGGTTGCGCAGAGAAGAAAGAAGACGCGGCGAGATTGGAAGATAAAGCTTGTATACCTTCCTCTTTTTTTTATTTTTATTTTTTTTTATACAAATAAAAGGGTGTTTGAGTAAGACAAGGGATATGAGGGAGGGATAAGATTATTAATTTTGAGTGTCATTAGATTCATCTAAGGGCCGTTATTAAAGAGGACCTTACATTACCTCATTTTTAGGACCTTAGGTGAGCACCCTCTGCACACGCACTTACACGCGTGCAAGAGGTCTTTTCTAATCTTGTGTGCTATGCGCTACTTAAAGCTTTTTGTCTTTTTATATTTTTTTGCATTGTATTTCCCTAAATGTCTGTATCAACATTTTCTTATTTGAATGACCACACGTGTGATAAATGTCCGCATATTTTTCTATGCGTGCGACATGTAGGCAACAGTGTGGTCATTCAAATAAGAAACCTATTGATATGGGATTTACAGAAATACAATAGCAAAAGAAAGGATAAAAAAATAAAAAAAAAAAGGCTCTAAGTCGTGCTGACTAAGAAGGCCTCTCGCATGCGCAAAAGTAGCTAGTCTAGGCAAGGCTGGCTCGTGGCCCTTTGAGGGCCGTGCCCTGGCACGTTTAAAGCCTAGTTATTAAATTCTATTTATTTTAGAGAAAAAAATAATACATGATATTATTACATTTATATCTTAAATTCAATTTATTTCTTTTCCTCATAATATATATTAAAATTAAATATTTTCATTATATATACCAATACTGATTTTGTTTTTCAGTTTCAATTTTTAAAATCCAAACAATAATCTAGTCATTTTCTATTAAATGTACTTTAAATAAAGTTATTGACCTCTTTTTTCAACAAATAATACATCTTGTTTGTATATACATAATGTAAAAAGATTTAAATGAAGTTGTAAGAAATTACAACCAAAAAAAAAAAAAAAAAAAAAAGGCAATACGTAAGTCTAATTTGACATGGCCCATCTTGGCCCGTTTTAGTGGCCCGACACGAGCATGACTCGAGCGTGGACTCAGACTAGGATTGAAGATTTTCATAAATTCTAAATGAACGGACCCAGCACGACCCGTTTATTAAATGGGTGACTCTAAAGAGGCCGATCCGGCCCGACACGGCATGTTTGACACTTCTATGTGTATCACACCACCCAAACCACTATTTGTAAATTGTGTTTTTTTTTTCCAGAACTATTTGTAAAATTATTTGTGAAGCCTTTTTATTATTTTCTTGTATATCTCTATGAATTTTAAGAATGATTGTTTTTTTTCTTCTTCTTTTATTCATATTTGAACACTTGATGAGTGTAAATTAGAGCTGGGCATATGGGACCGAAAACCGGCCAAACCGGCGGAACCAAACCGATCGATCCGGTTGGTGTGGTTTTTTTGTTTTTTGTTTGGGCCAACGGTGCATGACCGGACCGAACCGGCCTTCATGGTTCGGCGTCCGGTTTGAAATGTTAAAAACCGCGGCGAACTTGACCGAACCTGGTAAATTAAATTATATGTAATTAAATATTTTTTAATACACGTGGCTGATTTCTATTGGATTATAATTTATATGCTGTGCACATGTTGCACAGCATATCCTCCCTTCAACTTAATCTAGGTCGATCAGATCTCATCCCAATTCAATCGTGCTCATCCATCTCTCCTCCCCTTTGCATCTTCGACATCGCCTCAACCTCACCGCCTCAGCCTCACATCGTCACCACCACTCAGCATCGACTTGGCGCCGTCGCATCGTCGTCGGCGCCGCTTCTTCTTCATAGCCTGAGTCGCACACACCTCCCTCTCATATTTCAGTCGCTCAGTCTCTCAATCTCTCATCTCTACGTCTCTCATCTCTCAATCTGCCATCACCCATTCTACTCTCTCATCTAATTTTTCAAACAAGGTTTCTCTCTACAAAGGTTAGTTCATTCCTCAACAACTTCTTTTTTGTTTTATGATTTTTGTATCTGTTATAAACCCTAATTATTGGGGGTTTTGGATGTAGCCCTAATTTTCGTACTTCTTGCATATGCAGACATTTTATCTAGCAAATTGGAGAGTTTTGAACTAGTACTTGTGTTGAAAATCAAGGGTAAGTTTCCTTTCCTTCTTATATATGTGTTTTGTTTTGTAAATTGTAACTGCTATAGCCTATAGATATCTGTGATTCTGTGGTGTGTATTGAAGCATGAACACATAAAAGGCTCTAATTCAAGACTAGTTTAGCTGTCAATTGTTATCCTTGATTAGCTTTATTAGATAGAATGAGTTAGTGTACTATGAAGTATTAAGGAACAAATTTATGTAAAAGGCTTGATTATGCAGTTTAATTGGGTTATTGTTCAAGTCAAGATTATGCAGTTTAATTGATAATTGGGTTACAATTTACTTTACTTGTATAAAATCAGTTGTGAATAATTTTAATCTATAGTCTATGGATTGAATTTATATATGTTTTGAAAAAGAATAATAAAGAAGTAAAAGTTTTGACTCATAGCTTTGAAAATCTGTTTGGCATGTTTATGATTTTGCTAATGAATATGTTTTTCATTTTATAGGCCTTAAAAATGAAATATGGAAGCTAGTCCTACACCCACAACAGATGATACACCACAAGTAGTTGGGGATGAAGCAGCTACACTCCCTTCACGTCCTCCCACTTCGGGAAAGATCAAGCCTACTAGGAAAGCATCGGAGGTATGGAAACATTTCATTAAGGAACCATTTGAACCAGGGAGTAATATAGGACCTAGAGCTTCTTGTAAGTATTGTCGTGCATCTTATGCATGTGATCCCATAAAAAATGGGACATCTACAATGATGCAACATTTGAGAGAAAAATGTACGGGGGGGTGTCCATTAAGAGAGGAAAACAAACAAAAAGTTCTTTCATTTGACAACAAAGGAAGTGTAGTTGCGCATTCATATAGCAAGGAAAGAAGTAGAATTGCTTGTGTGAAGATGATAATACTTGATGAGCTTCCATTTAGGCATGTGGAAGGTGTCGGTTTTAGGCTATTTATGAGAGAGTGTCAACCTAGATTTGATCCACCATCTCGTAGAACCATTGCTAGAGATGTGTGGGATCTTTTTCAAGAAGAAAAGGTCAAAATCAAGAGTGTATTAAATCTAAATTCACAAAGAGTGTCGCTTACCACGGACACTTGGACTTCCTTGCAAAATGTGAACTATATGGCTTTGACAGCCCATTTCATTGATGATAGCTGGAAATTGCATAAGAGAATCATTAATTTCTGTCAAATTACAAATCATAGAGGTGAGGCTATTGGGAGACTTGTGGAGGATTGTTTGCATGATTGGGGAATAGATAAAGTTTTCACTATTACACTTGACAATGCTACGGCTAATGATGGGGCCATTAGGCATATGAAGAGGCAATTGAAGCTTTGGGGCACTCTTTTGCTAGATGGTGATTGTTTACATATGAGGTGTTGTGCGCATATCCTTAATTTGATAGTTTTTGATGGGCTTAGTGAATTGCATGACTCAATTAAATGTATTCGCAAAGCTTGTGTATATACAAGGTCATCCCCATCTAGGTTGGACAAATTTAGGCATTGTTTGGCCTTGCAAAAAATTGACAGCAAAGGTTTATTACCTTTGGAGTGTAAAACAAGGTGGAACTCAGTATATCTATGTTAGAAGCTGCCTTAAAGTTGCAAAGAGGGTTTGATAGGTTGGAAGAGGAGGCAGCAGACTATGCATCTTACTTTCATCAAAGTGGTGGTGATCGTGATGATGGTATTCCGAAAAAAAGAAAAGAAAGGTTCAAGAAGGGGAAATCTGCACTAAAAAAAAATTAAGCCTCCAACCGTTGTGGATTGGGAGTATGCAAGAGCTTTTGTGAAGTTCTTGAAAAGATTTTACGAGGCTACCTTAAAATTTAGTGCATATAAGACGGTTACTTCCAATATCCCCTTCAATGAGATGCTTTCTATTGTTGATGAGTTGAATGCAATGATTGTAAGTGAAGACATTTTTTTGAAAAGAGTTGCAACTTCAATGAAAAAGAAGTTCGATAAGTATTGGGGTAATATTCAAGAAGTGAACCAAGTTTTGATTGTGGCGGTGGTGCTTGATCCCCGTTACAAAATGGACTATGTCCAATATAGCTTTGAGGAGTTAGAAAGTGATGCTTCGAAGGTTATTGTGATGGTAGAAGGGGTGAAGGATCTCTTAATGAAGATGGGGCCGATAAAAAAAGGAACCAACAGCTGCCCAATCTACTA